>JAVYIG010010661.1:0-67287 GCA_035222895.1 Strongylocentrotus droebachiensis | reverse complement strand
GATCCACACGTTGTTGCGGGATTAATCGCAACTGTTCTCCCCTCCTTTTCACCCTTTTCTTTTCTTCTTCCTCTTTTTAGTGTTCCCTTTGAGCTCTCCTCTTTTCTTTTCCCTTCCCCCCTTTTTGGGGTTGGGGTTGAGGGCAAGGGCCTTTTGGCGACCCGAACTACAACTTGTTGACGGGAAAATTGAAAACTGTATATCCCGCGTTTTTCTTTTCTTCTTCCGCTTTTTTTTTTGATGGGAGGAGGGGGGGGGGGGTAACAGCTGGGAGGCAAGGCCCTTTCGACCCCCCCCCCCCTGATCTCCTTCTTCCCCTTTTTCTTTTCTTCTTCTTTTTTTCCCTTTCTCTCCTCTCTCCCTTTCCCTTCTTTTCCTTCTCTCTCTCTCTCTCTCTCTTTTTTTTTAGGTGTGTGGGGGGGGGGGGGCAAGGACCGCATGCACTTCCCCTGGATCCGCGCCTGAATAGACGGTCATCACGACTGTGCATAATTATGTTTATCTCCTCATCGATGAGCTAAGGGTCTTGTAAGAAAGAAAAAAAAGTGACAAGAGGAATTCCTTTTGCGTTGAAGGTTTTTTTTGTATTTCTCATTGTACTTACTACTTAGGCCTCTTTAAAATATGTAAAACCCATCAGTTTGTAACAATGATGTAAATTGGAAAAGAACTTATGGGAAAAATCCACTAAAAAGCAGACTGAGCAGCACATCTCGAAAGAGCTCACTTACTCTAAATTTTATACACTGTTGGTCATAGTGGTGGAATAATTATTTTTACCCCAGTTTAGGGAAGGATTTTAAAAAAATATTTATTTCTAATATATCTAGATAATGGCATACATTCTCAGATTTTATTGAATATTAGTTTGCGAGTGTTTGTTTTGCGTGACTGCTAAATCATATGTGTGCTAATATGCTAATCAGCTAGGGAACCTACGTCCTTAAATCATAATTGACAGTAATGAGGATTAATGCCTCACAAAAGGACACTAATATAGCTGATCGACACGATTTTTATCCTGGGGCCTCACAGTAACGAGGCTATTGCTTAGCCCCCGAATCATGACTGTACGCAGTGTTTGCTAGGGTACGCGGCCGCCCCCACAAATCCCCCAAAACGAAGAAAATGCAATAAATTGTCAAAAATGTATTGCATTCCCCCCCGGCCCCCAACAGGAAAAATTCCTCTGTGTGGCCATGCCTTGAACCATAATGCATGGCCCTACAGAGGAATTTTTCCTGTTGGAGTACCCTAGCAAACACTGCGTACAGTCATGATTCAGGGGCTAAGCAATGGCCTCGTTACTGTGAGGCCCCAGGATAAAAATCGTGTCGATCAGCTATATATTAGTGCCCTTTTGTGAGGCATTAATCCTCATTACTGTCAATTATGATTTAAGGACGTAGGTCTCTTAGCTGATTAGCATAGTAGCACACATATGATTAAGCAGTCACGCAAAACAAACACTCGCAAATTAATGTTCAATAGAATCTGAGAATGTATGCCATTATCTAGATCTATTAGAAATAAATAATTTTGTTTAATCCTTCCCTAAACTGGGGTAAAAATAAATATTCCACCATTATGACCAACAGTGTAGTATGAAACTGGGATGTGACGACTGGGTGAAACGCCCATTTACACATAAGTTTGCTCTGCGTATGCTCGAGGAGAGGGGGGGGGGGGATTACCCGTTTATAAATTAGTCAAAAAAGAAGACGAAAGACTTCATGCATGGCTGATCGTCAACAAAATTGAATTAAGTCTTTTGTCAACTCTGTTTGTTGCTGCGGCAGGCAGCCAGTGAAAACGAATTTGTTAATCAAATTATGAAAATGCAAGCATTAGGCCCTACTTGAAACAACATAACTTTGTTATTCCTGGCTCATTTTTCCTGATTGAGGTGTCATATGAAAGGGCAGAAAATGTACTTTCTAGAAATATGATTTTCTCTTTGAAATACATTCAAATATCGTTCGCCAAATGACCTTTTGGTACCCTCTCTTCAAATTGTTTTCAATCACTCATGCGTGAAATATTCATGATATGAGCTGCATCAAAATGAAAGAAGGGGATCTAAGCTTTATAAATATGTGTTTTTTTGTTAATTATAGTTGTGATTAAGTTATGATAATGCATCGATAATTCTCGGTTTCGTTTTTATTGGACGCACTATATATCACCTCCTTTTGGAATACCCATGTTTGTGGTAATTGACTTTAATATAATATTCCGCTTTTATATAGCGCTTAATACAATATCTCTAAGCGCTTTGCAGATATACTATCTTCCATGGTAAATCTAATCAAGATTATGGTCAGATTTGTTAATTATTTTTTCTCCTTATAATATTTGGTAAAGTTTTTCTCTGGTAACTTCATCCATGTGATTGAAAAAATACGGCAGCCATTTTGAATATATAAAGGGCCGCCATTTGTACAAAATATAACAATTCTTAAAACTTAACTCAAGTATTGTGTAACTATATGCAGAGGCGGTGATTTATTTTCATGACCGGGGGGACGAAATGCTAGGGACGGGGAGCAGTGTAGTAATGAGCAAAAACGTGTTGTTGTTGTTTTTTTTGTTTTTTGTTTGGGGGGGCAGAAAAAAATTCAGCATCACACCAACTTTTACATGGTACATACAGGCCCCGCGGAACGTTTTTCAAAGGGGGGGGGGGGGGGGGGCTAAAAAAAAAATCGGTCAAGCAGAGCAAAGCGAGCGAAGTAAGTGGAGCGTAAATTGGCTTAAGGTCAAGTCACAAAGCCCTGGCGGGGGTCATGGGGCGGGGTTTTAAGCATTTAATAACGGATAAATGAGCATCCGGGGCCCGCCTTAGGGCCCCTGTTGGGGTTCAGAGGCGGAGCCCCCGGAAGCTCAGGGTTTTTAGGCATATAATTACGTTCAGATAAGCAACCAGGGGCTCGCCTCAGGGCCCCTGGTGGGGTCCAGGGGGCGGACCCCCGAAAGCTCAGAGTTTTTTAGGCATTTCATTACGGTCAGATGAGCAACCAGGGGCAAGCCTTAGGGCCCTTAGTGGGGTCCAAGGGGCAGAGCCCCCGAAACTTCAGGGAAAAACCATGCCATTTCAGCAACATTTGTAAATCACTGGTATCGAATTAGAAATAAACCACGTTTGAATTTTATTCGGGGGGGGGGCAACTGCCCCCAAGCTCCCCCCCCCCCCGTCATTACGCCAGTGCGAGGGAGCACAGTGAACGAGAGGGGTGACGATGACGGAAGTGACTATCCCCTCACAGGTTTTTGAAGCTTTGATGTATTAACAAATTACATTCCTTAGCAAAACAGTAGTATAAAAACAAGCGATATACATTTTTCATACTTCACTTTTCTACAATATTTACTTGTAAACTCTGAAGAATATTATACGAGGGAGCGTAGTTACCGAGCGAGAAGATTTTTGCATTTTTATTTCTCTAAACCCTGCACTCATAGGCCTTCCAGAGCCTTAAAGTTTGTTGCAGTCTTTAGTCAATATTTGCTATACACTTATTTTTTGCACTTTTTCAAATTTTCAGGGGGACGATCCCCCCTAAAAAAAAATTGATGGGGGGGGGGGGAGGAGGTGTCCCCCCCCCCTTCCCCCCCGGATCGCCGCCCCTGACTATATGAGGTACCTGAATCAAGTATTTTGAATTTATGACATCTTTGTCCCTTATGTCGTGGAATTGTCCATATGTATTAACATCAATCACATATTCAAAGCGTTATGAATTGCATCACATTACAACTATAATATGCTTCTAATTTGGATTAAATTATTAAAAAAAAAACTCAAATAAAACATACACACTAAAAAGATAATAGTAGCAATTTCTATATCTCTTTAAACCCCTTCTTCCTCCGCTTAGCCCCTAACCACCAAGGCTTCTTCATTGCTATGCCCATCCCATTCTCATCATCCATAAACATTCCTATCCACTGTTCCTAAGTAATGAAACTCCTTAAAACCAATTAGGTAATAAACTCCTTGATATCCCCGTGAACCCCACACCTCCACCAGTGGCGGATTCAGCCATCTGCGAGCAGGGGCGAGGGGGCTCCATTCGTTAGAAAATATTTTGCGACGGATCAGCCGGTCGGGAATAAGCGAGGGGGGGGGGGGGGGGGGTGGGGGTAAAGAGCACTATTTTTTTGTTTTCATGAAGAAAAAAAAATTGCGTCGAATATGCGGGGGGGGGGGGGGGGAGGGGGAGGGGGAAGCACTTTTTTGTTTTTGAAGGTAAAATTATGGTTACCATCTCCCCTCTCCCCTTCTTTTTTTAGCCAGGGATGGGGGTCCGTTTTTTTTAACACTTTTTTTGCCAGGGGGCCGCACCTGCCCTTCACTAAGCCCGCAACCATCGCGGCTACATGACAATACCCAACTCTCATCACCCGGCTCCAATAATAATGCCCTCTATTCATAATTAAAAAAAAACCTCAAAAAAGTAGCTACACTCAAAAAAAAAAAGTGCTAAATTTAGCACTTAAAGATTCAATTTTAGCACTTTTTAGGAGCTCGCATAGTGACTGCACTCGAAGTGCTGATTTAGCACTTGCACCCGGGCTACTTTGCTAGCACCCAAAGGAGCTGACTGATTTAGCACTTAAAGATTAAATTTTAGCACTTTTTAGGAGCTCGCATAGTGACTGCACTCGAAGTGCTGAGTTAGCACTTGCACCCGGGCTACTTTGCTAGCACCCAAAGGAGCTGACTGATTTAGCACTTAAAGTGCCAAGTTTTGCTCTCTTTTGGGTGCTAGCAGAATAGCCCTTGTGCAAGTGCTAACTCATGCGTTGTTTGACATGCCCCATCTACATTTGGTATGTGGTCAAGGTGGATGTCCTTCGTCATTTACCACTTTCAACTCTTACAGGAAACATTTATTAAACCAACATCCACAAGAAGAACCTGAACCTGAAGTTGTACAGGGTATGGAGGGTCTAGTTGATGCTGATTTGGGTGTTGCTGTTGGTGAAGTGCATAATCCTGCAGCAGATGATGCATTTGATGATGATGATGATAGGATAGGCCTACTACAAGAACAAGATGGAGCAATGCATAATGACAGTACAAGACACTATGAATATGACAGACAATGAAAGCGGACAAAATATACAGTTCCTTAGGTAGACAAAGGAACATCCCTTCACTGCTATTATGTAAAAATGTGTAGAACAGGTGTCACATGCATATTCACCTGTTCTACACATTTTACATAATAGCAGTCAAGGGATGTTCCTTTGTCTACCTGAGGAACTGTATATTTTGTCCGCTTTCATTGTCTGTCATGTTCATAGTGAGACCAGCTGCATTTTTCATTGGTTCTCTTTTATCAAACACCAACATGACCCATGCTATGACAAACAGAGTGTTATCTGCTGCAACAGCTTTGAATACTGATGTTGTTGACAGTTTAAGGAGCAAAGTTATTCAGACTTTTGAGGCCTTGGGTATTGACCTGGAGAATGAAGAATGTAAGAATCTCTTAGCTGAATTTGATTCAAAAACAAATATTCACAAGGTAACAGCTATTATACTAACCGACCAATCAGATCAGGTTATGCAGTCAGCACTCATGTTAAGTGCTGCATATTATAGCACTCGTTTTCAGCACTCAAATATTCAGCACGTTTCGGTTTCCTTGTTAAAGTTAACCCGTCAAGTGCTGATTTTGGCACTTCAAGTGCTGATTTTGGCACTTCAAGTGCAGAATCTCACTCAGCACCCAACATTTAGCACCTCAGTTTTTTGCGTGTAATATACATAGCTTGTATCCCTTTAACACCCCCCCCCCCTTTCCCCTTTCCCCTCTCCACCAAACCAAACCATCACGTCTACATCACTATGCCCGCCCCCTTCTCTTCTACCTCAAACAACCCTACCCACTGTTCATAATTAATAGAACCCCTTACAACGAAGTAGGTTTTAATATACACTCCTTTATATCTCATTAATGCTCCTCCCGGGCACCCCCTACCCCTCCCCCTCCACCTCCTTTATATCCCAGTATTTATTTATGTCCATGCCTTTATATCGATCCCATAACGCCCCTCCCCGGCACCCGGTCTCTCTCATTATCCCATTATATATCCCACTCTTTTATATCCCATTAACGCCCCCTTCCCCGGCACCGCATCCCATTATTACATTATATCCCACTCCCTTAAATTATATCCCATTAGCGCCACCCCCCGCTCGCCCCTGACCAACCAGCTAGCTACCTTAATCTCATCACCCTCAAACAATCCTGCCCGCTGTTCATAATTAATATTAAAAAAATCTTGAAACGAAGTAGGTATTATATAAACCCCTTCATAATCACATTAACGCCCCTCTCCGCCCCCCCCCCTCTCACGCTATAGCCCCTGACCAACCAGGCTACATGACTATGCCCATCCCTTCTCATCACCTTCAAACAATTATTCCTATACCCATTGTTCATATTTAATAAAAACCCTTTAAACGAAGTAGGTATTATAAACCCCTTCATATCACATTAATTAGCGCCCCTCCCACCACCCACCCCCCCACTCCCTCCGCCTATCCCGATAACCCAAATGCTTATCTATTATCCTCTCATATTTATAGAAATATAATATAAATCTGAGAGGATAATAGACATGTTGTATCCTTCAAGCACACAGCATATACGTATTCTCCGGTGTTAATATCGTTTTCGGAAAACGAGCTTATCAATCAATACTACCATCGATCTGCATGATTCAGTCCTATTAATTAATGCACCACTATTATGCTTAGACTACCCATGAAATATAAACAGAAAAGAATAATCATGAACTATACAAGACCAGAAATATAGAATAAAGAATATTGATCTTGAAATACAAATACAACTATTATTAGCAGGTTTATTCTATTGAAACTAGCAAATAAAAACACCTCCCTGTTCAGACAATCCCTTATGCCTGGCAAATGCAAACTCAGAGTTTCCAACTTACAATCTGAGCTCTTAAGCAAACATGCCTCCTACCACTAATCCCCTAGCCTCTTGTCGATGCCCTCGCGCTGTTGGAGTCTCTAAATTCTGACGAGCGAAGCGAGTCAGAGAAACCGAGGCGCTTGCGCGGAGGGCCTCTTGACAAGTGATCTGAATTTCTTATGTTTTACTTTGTTTGGCGAATATTCCGACCCAGCAGAGTTCGGTGAAAGTCATCCAATCAGAGAGAGCTACTATGACGTAATATCTACCGCTCTGTGCGAATTCCCTCCGTGAGAGCGAGACTGGCCGCCTAGTTGTAGTCTGCAAGCACAAACCCTGGTTAGTCGTAAAAGAGAGTGTGCACTATAAGACTACCATATGCCACGTACTATAGCTGCTCCTGACCTATATTGGTACAACCAGTAGGTACCAGTAGATAGCTGGGCTAGGCTTCTCTCAAGGCACAATAATTTTTTGATAAAGTGTCAAATTAGGGTCTGTGCTTGCAGTCTAGCCTAGTTGGGCAATCCCGAACACACACGTACACACACACAATCGCTGCGGTCTAGACATGCATAATTCAGTAGGAAATCGGGTCTCATGAATATATAATTCAGATCACTTGTCAAGAGGCCCTCCGCGCAAGCGCCTCGGTTTCTCTGACTCGCTTCGCTCGTCAGAATTTAGAGACTCCAACAGCGCGAGGGCATCGACAAGAGGCTACTAACCCCCCTGTCCTAGAGTGTAATAGCTCAACAACACAGAATGAACGAGAATACTAGGGGAAGGAAGGGAGAGAGAGAACGAGAGGGAGATAGGGAGAGAGAGTGTGTGTGTGTTCCCCTACCAAGAGGGAGGGTTGACATCTGTACAGAAAGATAAGGGAGAGATACTACACATAACATACAGTGCATGTATTATACTCTGTTGTTTCAACGCTATATCTACACTGGACCATAGGCCTACACATTAACACAACGGCACTGTTGCATAGTATATATATTCACCTAATTTGCAATTAAGAGTAAGTTGTGAAAGATAGATTGTAAATCAGGTAACTAACTATACCATATTATATTTCCCTTTTCCCTCCCTCTTATCATCACCCTCAAACACAGGGAACACTCGGGCCTGTGCCACGAATATAACGAGAAATTTGATTGGCCATTCCAACATCTGTGTTTAAAGTTACACAACCACGCGTACGTTATGACAGAACCACGCGTACGTTACGATTCAACCACGCGTACGCTATGACAGAACCACGCGTACGCTATGACAGAACCACGCGTACGTTATGACGGAACCACGCGTACGTTATGACTATATTATGCACACGTAATAACAATACCACGCGTGCGTAATGACACAACCACGCGTATGACATGACACAACCACGCGTATGACATGACAGAACCACGCGTACGCTATGCCAAAACCATGCGTACGTTAAGATTTACATAGAAGTATAATAGAAAATGACCATGCGTACGTTCTGTCAGAACCACGCGTACGTTATGATGGACCCACGCGTACGTTCTGTCAGACCCACGCGTACGCTCTGACATGCACGCGTACGGTCTTGGAACGCGTTTTAAAGGCGATAGCCAACCATAGATATAGGCAAGGCGCTGTGTGTACGTACGTGTGTGAAGCCCAGAGCTTCGCACAGTTTTGAATTTCTCTTTAGCACGCGTAAAGCCTGTTATTGACAAGATGAGCTCTGATTGGCTGTATGCAAATGAAATCATGCTGGGGGTCCCGAACTCAAGTGGGACAAAATATTACACAGCCGGGAGCAGGTGTCGTAAGGCACATTTATATATTATATGTACAAAAAGAATTGCAATCTCACTACCACAATGTTATCACGCAGAAATTATGTTTTACGTATAATTTTACTTTGTCACCGGGCCACAATTTTTTTTTAAATGAAATAAACCATTTAAAGTACTGTAAATAAATAAATAAATACATGATTTTTCACACAAATGCATTTCCTATTTCGGATTGGGCTGCTGTGATTATTAAACCTCATGGCTCCTGGGGGAGGGAGGGGGCTTCCGGTGCCCCCTAAATGATTTAATATTAGTTGACTTTAAAAGTATGTTTAGTATAACACACTTCTAAATGACTTCAGAAATAAAATCATCTCATTATAGTCTGATGCTCTTGAAATTTTATGTTAAATTTGGGCTTTTACAATCAAATTATGGGTACCTGAGACATATTTGGCCATCACAACCTCATACCTACAATGTACCGTTGCATTTTGATATGAAAACAGATTTTCTGTGCTCCCATTACCTCAGAAATTAGTTTCAAGCAGTTCTTTACTTTTGTGAGTAGCTGTATTAGGACAATCAACCCCTGGAAAACTCCCCCCCCCCCCCTAGGACAATTACCCCTACCCCTGAAAATTAAATTTGCTTTTCTTTGGAGGTGTTTAGCTATGCCTAGATATGGACATAGGAAGATACAAAGAATCACATTTGCCAACAGCATAAATGGACTTGGGCAAAAATGATCGATGGCTACAAGTTATGCATACAACCCTTGAGTGATTGTAATGTTTCTTTTCTAGATCTGTGAAGCTTGATCATATGAAAAAAGTTGAGAAAGGATTTAAAGGCATTTATAAAGCATGGGATCATGGGATATTGAAGGTATGGGAATTAGTGTTTTGGAATTATGAACCTTCAGAAGAATATAATTTTGGAAGTAACCGTCATACGATCATATATCTAAACATTGTGCCGGTATCTAGGTACCATCCCAGCAAACACAGAACGTTTTCAGAACGTTTTCAAAACGTTTTTTTTAGGTCCTGTACGTCTTCGTCCTAAATGAACGTTTTAAAAACGCTTATATAACATTAAAGTTTGGGCTTCTCATTTACGTCAAAAATTAGGTTTTTGAGAACGTTTAAAAAACGTTTTTTGGACGTTACAAAATTAAACGTTTGGTATAGGACGTTTACAGAACGTTTGATATAGGACGTTTACAGAACGTTTGATATAGGACGTTTACAAAACGTTTGTGGACGTTACAAAATAAACGTTTTGTACATAACGTTTACAGAACGTTTTATATACGTCCAATTCAATAAATCAACTAAGATTTTTTTTAAAACAAATACCAGAATTAAGCATCATATTTTGTCTACGTCCAACTACTAAGGATAAATAAAAACAAATGAAAACAGATCACTAAAATACTGTAGGCGATTTCTTGAATTGAAATGAAAACGAGATTTGTTTGTTTTATCATATAAATGCCTACACAATTCATAAACAAAAATACACAAGCAAAACATATCTTTATACATTTTACATACTCAATTTTATTACCGGTAATTTCAAATCATTTATCTTACATCTTTACACAACAACGAACGAGGCCGCCGCCGCCGAGGATTGATCGATGACGTCGATCAGCGCTAGCCGTGCCCGGCTGCGTTATTGCCCGGCTAGCTAGCTAGCCGGCCATGTGCGTGAAAATTACATTGAGAATTTTCCCATTGAATACCGTGTGTGCCTTTGCAAGAGCTATCAAGAAATCCTGAACTATCTACCTAATTTGTGAGACTGCAACACCAATGTAAGTGATATTTTACCATTTTGATATCTGTTAGGTGTTTAAATATTGTTTGAGTGAATTCGAGACGTGTAAAATGTGGGAAAACATTTAAATGAGTATCGGCTTGTGTCGTGACATGTCTGCATGTAACTCCGGGAAGCTCCAACACCGGCGCGCAGCGTCGGCGCGCCGGTGTTGGAGCTTCCCGGAGTTAGTCTGCATGCTGCATTCATGCATTAGCGATAATAACGTGCATGAAAATTTACTTTTAACCAACCTGTGAGTGTGAATGCAATGTGATACATGCCAAACAAAAAGGCGTATGTTAACCAGACGCGTTACTGTTATTGTTGATTGTTGTATGATTGAATCCAGAATGATGTGAATTAACCCAACTTTCACCTAACAGTAACACATTAATACATGTCATGTAGCAGAAAGAGTTACTTAAAATCACTGAAAGAACTTGAATTTATTTCTGATATGGTAAAGGTCTACATGTACATTGTAACTGTAAGTTAGTCTAGTAGATCTATGACCGAGTGACTTAAAGTCTTCAGTGAAGATGGCCATGTGTTTCGGACTCCCCACACGTATCCGCACCGCTGGTATTAGATTGCGCGTGGCCATTTTGCCCACTAAATTTCACATTTCCAAACGTGAATACAGCCACACATTTGCACAGGAGTCAAAATCAGGGGGGGGGGGGGGGGTCTGCCTATCATTTGATAGGCAGACCCCCTTTTTTGTTTGTTCATTTGAAAGGGGGCTGGGGCGCAAGCTGGGGCGTGTTTAATAGAATTATCAAATAAAAAAATAATTAAATAAATAAAAAAATAAATAAAAAGGGAGAGGGGGGCTTGCCCCACGACCCCCCCCCCCCCCCTGCAGGGTCCGCTTATGTCCGTGTTATATAGAATTATCAAATTAAAAAAAATAATAAAATAAATAATAATAGGGGGAGGGGGCTTGCGCTCCAGCCCCCTATCAAATGAACAAAAAAAGGGGGGGGGTGGTCTGCCTATGTCCGTGTTGAATTGAAATTGAACAAGAAAACAAAATAAGAAAAACAAAATAAAGACTTTAGAAAAAATGTTTAAGTGGATTTTTTTTTTTTTTTTACCCTTTCATCCAATTTTGATGAAATTTTTAGTGTTCTTGTTAAATTTTACTCTACTTTGCATAACATCCCAATTTCAGCCTGGAGTACCACTTTAAGTGCTAACTTAACCCTAATAGCACCTGGGGGGGGGGCCATAATGCCCCCCCCCCCCCCCCTCGAGATTGTTCGCGACCATTCCGCCGCGCAATTTTTTTTGACCGCGCTGCTCGCTGACTTTTTACTTTCAAGTCTTGCGCATCTTTTGACACCATTTTCGCGAAAATCAGGAATACCGTTATGATGCTGCACGGCCTTTTATACACGCTCGTCCAAACGAAAATGGCTCAAAAACGTGATTTTGTGTACAAACTCAATGCAAATTGAGTTTTCTCACCTTATTCATAAAGATATGATTATTTTCACTTTCTTTGGCTGAAATTAATTTATTATAGCACAATTATGCTTCAAAATAGTTCTATGATAAATTTTACGAAAAAAACACAACAAAAACAAAGGTGGTAGCAAGGTCTGAAATACCCCGGTGCTATTAGGGTTAAGAGAGTTTTCTGAATACCACCCCTGCTGATATACACAACGAATCACCAGCATAAAGAATTTTGTTAGCATTTTTGGCCTGGACATTGTCAATCTCTAGGTGTGCATCAACATACGCTACTTGTATGAGTACAGTAGACCACTGCCTTTGTTGTCGAGTGCTGCGCTGCAATTGAATTTATATGCTAGAAGGATGCTAGATGATGTTTTAACCCTAATAGCACTTGGGGGAGGGAGGGGGGGGGGGTGCATAATGTACCAATTCATCAAAATTGAAAATTAACATGTTGAACTCAAAATGAATTCATAAAGCTTGAACATTTTTCAAAAATTCTTTTCTTGCTTGATATTTTTCTAATGTCTGTGATGTTTTTCCAGATATGGAGTGTGACCCTGAGCCTCTTCGCAGAAGCCCGAGAAAGGCAGATAAGTCGAAGACTAAGGAACTTCCTCTCCCCAAATTGTCAACAACATCCATGATGGCCAGATTTGTCCCCTTAAGCCCGACGGGCCCAATCCAGAGGGGATCATCTCCATCTACAACTACATTCCCCTCTCCTTCGACTTCTCGCCAAAGCCAGCCGCCGACACCAAAAGCTAGAACCTTGGACAGTAAGTATTTACGTAGAGAATTTCACAAACAAAATATCTCTCAAGAACTTAATAGTATGTTTCATAGGAGGTCAATTGATTAGATTTTGGAGTACAGCATATTTAAACTACAAACAAAATTTACTATTTTTTACCAAGATGCTACACTTATATAAGAGAGAGAGGTTGTCAATATAAATACAACATCAAAAGTAAGTTCCCCCCTAAAGAGCCCCATCAAATCTTCCAGTGGAAAAATCAAGAAAAAAAACGTAATTTTTTGTTCATGTTGTGATCATTCAGCCGTTAAGTCACGGATGTCACTAATTTTCGAGAATCTGCTTCCTAACAACCCTAGCTATATCCAATGCTTGGTTTCAACTTGAATAATTTGTTATACTCGAAGATTTGATGGGGTTCTTTAGGGGGAAACTTTCTTTTGATGTGTTTAATTTTGATTTATTTTTATCAAAAAAGCAGGGGTATATTTTTCTGCAAAATTGCTTTCAGATTCTTTCTGTATGTGTTGCATTGTCTGATGCTTTGTACAAGTATTGTCATTGCAGCTTGGTGATGTATTCCTGAAATGCGATAGTTGAAAAGCTGTCGTACATATCAGTCACACTAAAATTACATACTCTTCTTAGCTACCAAAATGACCTAATTTGTTAATGTATTTTTTTTTACTCCTTTTGTTTTCCTAAACAATTTTCAACAGCAGGTACTTCAAAAACTTCAGAAGCTGGAAGATGTCCAGGCCCAGATAGTGGAGACGCTGGCAAACCTGGTTGCCAAATCATCAGTGAGTTTACGGGCAGGTCCTGCCGACCTGCAGGAGCCCTTTGCGGAACCGCTCAAGACAGGGAGTGAATTCGACTTGCTCGAAATGAGACTCGTAGAGTCTGATTTTAAGAAGAGAATGGTAAGTTTAAAAATACTTGCATACTAATTTGGCATTATTTGATCATCCATTCAAATGACTTTGTTTTTCCTTTTTGTACAGGTTTAATTATCTAAACCTGAAATATCCTGAGTTTCTGATTTATACATGCCTTGATTACTTTATAGCCATGTTTAAAAAAGTTTAAAAGTGAAAGCCTGTGAATTTTGCAAATGATAAATTAATATTTACCGCATCAGGGTGAAGGTTTTAGCGGAGAAACATTCATAATAATGTCTGGAAATGAGACGGTTGGCTCCTATTTATGTGAGAATCTACGGCATTGTAATTGATAATAGTTCTTTTAATTTCAGATCAACTACCTGAGTCTAGTCGGCGGGGGCAATATTGCCCAAACAAGTCGGCGTATCATGAAAAAGCTGGGGTCAAATAATCTTTGGTCAGATTTCAACGTGAATGGGAGGAAGGGGAAGCGTGGTCTGAAGTCAACAAGATTTGTTCCCGTCATTGTCAGTAAGTAATCAATTAGTATATGATTAGCCAATTTCAATTTTATTTTATATGTTTCTGGATTCACCCGATGAGTTACAATGATTGGTGATCAATTGGACATTGATGGTCTCTAGCAACCTTGCTGCCTTTGAAGTCGCATAATAGCATTGTTTTCTGCTTGTAAGGTAGCTGTTGAATTTGGCCTCTAAGGAGTAGTTATGTTTTATGCCCATCTGAACAAGGAATTACTTATATGAGAGTGTGCAGATGTGTATCCATGTATTTCTTCATACAAAAATGCCCATTTTTGCAACAAAAAAAAAAGGGGTGGGCCATAACATGGGAACCGACATACCATTTTCCCCTAATACATTTGAGAGGAGTGTAATGATATTGATTGTCCGAATTGCCATGGAATGACCCATTTGTCATTTAAGGTGTGTAATCTGTATCGTCTTATTTTAATGTGTCATCAAAAATAATTTTAATATAATGATCCATGGCGTCTGCACTTACGTCTTTCAGGAGCCTGCATGAAGACCGACCAGGGCGCCAAAGAGATGGAGATTGAAGAAGTCGTAGGGGACTTTCTCAAGCGAACCCCATTTCTTCCAGGAGGAAAGAAATGGAAGGTAAATTCCTTTTACTTTTGTTTGTGTTTTTTTTTTTTTTTTTTTTTTTTTTCTCTTTATATTATGTGGATTTCTATCAAAATACAAAAATATGTTGCAAGAGAATATCAGATCAATTTACTATTTCAAAGGGCATTCAGCCTTTTTTGACCAATTTTTGTTTGGACATTAAAAAAATGTGTATTTCAAAGTTATCTTTTGATTGAATGAGTGAAAATTCTGGTGTTACGTGTATGTTCCCTTTTAAAGGGATAGACCCAATATCTGTAAAACAATATTGTACATGAAGCACATCATTAGTCCAGTTTTGCCCTTGTTGATAGGGGTGGCCGGATTCACCTCACTGCCACCCTAGCTTATCCAGACGTCAGTTTTTAGGCATTGGTCTCGAGACTTAATATTTTGTGGACAGGCAATAATATTTACTTATGTGCAGCCTCTTCAGATATAATTTTGGTTCATAATTTACATTATGCCAGTTTGTCACCAAATGAGCTTGTATAGGCGCTGTTTTTAGGGAGGGGGAACATCATGCCCCCTAGTTTTTTTATGGTTTAGTTGAAATTAACATTTAATTTATAAATAAAGGTTGTTTGCTCTGATTTGCAGAAACCTGATACCGATGGGGCTAGAGTTCCAGCTGTCGCTACCGAAGATGTTGCCACAGATGTTGCTGCTGTTGCAGATGCCACTGAAGACGAGGAGGAGGGTGTCATGGAGAATTAAAAAGGATAAACGCTGATGACATCTGTTCTCGATTCGCTATGTAGTTACATACTGGCTTCTGATAAAACTCATTTATAGAACAAATCTGGACCTAACTACAAAATCTTTGGTGGATCAAAAGGACAATATATTAAATGGTATTTCAGACATATACAGTTCTCATAAAGGTTTTACCGGAGGTCAATCACACCAATTATGCCAAGTTTTCTTTGTCGTTTAGTTGGTACATGTTTTCAGTATGAATTAACAACATCTTTCAGGAATCAAAGAGGAAATTACAGGTTCTATAAATCACTCAAGTTACTTTTGTTGAGTGTGCTGTAACCAAAAATGCTACATATGTGCTGCCAAATTCTTAACACTAGATATATTTATAGTCTTGCCTTTTCTCTAAATAGCCCGGTAGATTTGAGTTTTCATACTTGCCAGTTATATGACATATTTTCAACTTGTATCTCATTAATGTAAATAACTATGTGTTGATTATGATGGATTTTGTTTTTCATGGAAGATGAAAGTTCTAATGCTGGCTTCTGATAAAACTCGTTTATAGCACAAATCTGGACCCGACTACAAAATCTGTGTGGGATCAAGAGGACGATATAGTAAATGGTAAAACTATACAGTTCTCGTTAAGGTTTTACCAGAGGTCAATCACACCAATTATGCCAAGTTTTCTTTGTCATTTAGTTGGTACATGTTTTCAGTACAAATTAACAACATATTTCAGGAATCAAAGAGGAAATTACGGGTTCCGTAAATCACTTGAGTTACTTTTGTTGAGTATGCTGTAACCAAAAATGCTATGCGTGTGCTGCCAAATTCATGACACTAGATATATTTATAGTCTTGCCTTTCCTATGTATAGATTGGTAAATTTAAGTTTTCATACTTGCCAGTTATATGACATATCTTCAAATTGTATCTCATTAATGTAAATAATTATGTGTTGATTGTTACTATGTTATATGATGGATTTTGTATTTCATGGAAGATGAAAGTTCTAATGCTGGCTTCTGATAAAACTCGTTTATAGCACAAATCTGGACCTGACTACAACATCTGTTGGGGATCAAAAGGACAATATAGTAAATGGTAATACTATACAGTTCTCGTTAAGGTTTTACCAGAGGTCAATCACACCAATTATGCCCAGTTTTTTTTGTCATTTAGTTGGTACATGTTTTCGGTACGAATTAACAACATCTTTTCAGGAATCAAAGAAATTACGGGTTCTATAAATCACTCAAGTTACTTTTGTTGAGTATGCTGTAACCAAAAATGCAATATGTGTGCTGCCAATTTTTTTACACTAGATATATTCATAGACTTGCCTTTTTTATTAATAGATTGGTAATATTGAGTATTCATACTTGCCACTTACTATAATGACATATCGTCATCTTGTACATTTTTTTCTTGTAAATAACCATTGTATCTGTGGTTTCAAATGGACCATCCCAACCAAATTTCTGTTGGCTGTTTATAATCTTATTTAAGTCTATTTTACGCCAATTTTTCAACCGTATTTCTCTAGATTTTCTCCTTGTGATATCACTTGTCTATCACCAGCCTGAAATAGACGTCTATTGGATGTTCGTATACCACATGGTGTTATGAAAACTTTCAGTTGTGAATACTTTATCACCACGGAAACCTACAGAGAACATTGTATCTTTTTATAAGTAACCTTGAAATACATGTACTATTATTACCAAGTCTTTGAACATTTATTTATGTTTGATAATAAAATCCTGAAATCGATCAAATGTGTGACCCAGTATTTATTTCATATACCATTTGTATTTGTTGAACATTTTTAACACTTTTGCAGGACGTTCTTAAATGTTTGTTGCGCATTCTTTCAACGCCCGAGACATTTTCAGACATTCTATAAAGGTTTTCTGAACAATCTCCTAAAACGTTTTATGAACGTTTTAGACGTGTTTTAAAAGGTTTTTTAAACGTTCTTAAAACGTTTGTAGACCATTTGGACGTTTAGAAAACGTTCTATAAACGTTCCAGACGTGTTTTAAAAGGTTTTTTAAACGTTTGTAGAACATTTGGACGTTTAGAAAACGTTTTATAAACGTTCCAGACGTGTTTTAAAAGGTTTTCTAGACGTTCTTAAAACGTTTGTAGAACATTTGGACGTTTAGAAAACGTTTTATAAACGTTCCAGACGTGTTTTAAAAGGTTTTCTAGACGTTCTTAAAACGTTTGTAGTGCATTTTAACGTTTTAAAAACGTTTTAAGAACGTTCCAAACGTTTTTAACAACGTCAACAATATATTTAGAACGTTTTCAAAAGGTTTTTGGACTTTTCGAATGTCTGAAAGGTTTTTAAAGGTTTTTTTTTGGTTCTTTTAACGTTTAAAACACGTTTTTAAAACGTCCAATAAAACGTTTTAAATACGTCGAAAACCTACCACATTTTGACGTCCAAAAAACGTTTTCACAAAACGTCCAAAAACCAACTTGGAACGTTTTTAGAACGTTCAGAAAACGTCCAATTGTTAGTTGGGATAAGAGATCATTGTTTTCCACGGGGAAGACGGATTTTTCTGACAAGGCAGATTACACAAGCATAACAACGAAATACATGGATTAGGCAGCAATGATAGATAGCTACAATTAATTTGTGCATACAAACCTCGCATTTTGTAGTTGCGTAACCAGATGAATCTTGGTCGGCTGTCTTGCTTATCTGAAAAGAGTTGAGGAAGAATTTAAGAGCTTTTATAAAGCATGTGATCCCAACAGGACATTGTGACCCCAAAAGAGGTTTGTTTTAGAGTTGATTCCCTAAGGGGAAATTAAAGGTATGGGAAATTTTTTTTTATAATATATGAACCTTCAGAAAAATAAACCTTTGGAAAGACAACCCCCATACGATCATGTATCTAAACATTGTGCTGGTATCTAGGTACCATAAGAGATTATTGTTTTCCACGGGGAAGACTGATTTTTCTGACGAGGCAGATTACACAAGCTTTTTGCCTCCTTATTATATAGCTTTCACAGCTTTTTAAGTGAAGGCATTTTTTAAAACTATAGTCAGGCCTAAAATAAAAACTTGTTGTATTGCCCTTTAGGTGCCAAAACATGGGTTGGTCGGTCGGAAAGTTTTTTTTTTTAAACTTTTTTTTTTCTCGCCATCTTTGGGTGGATATTTTTCAATTTGAATGTTTTTTTTTTTCCCGCCCTCTTTTGGCTGATATTTCTCAGTTTTTAATGCTTTTATACATGTGTTTCAGCGTCATCATTCCATTCATATCTTTTTTAGGATTTTGAAACTAGGGCAGAAGACAAGTGAGAATTTGGGAATAATTTGATATTATGCATTTATATCCCATTTAAACAAACAAAATACATATTTCTTTATTCATTATAAAAAATAAAACAAAAACGGTAAAAAAAATTAAAAAATTAAAATGCCGACCGTAGATTTTCAGATTTTTGGGGTCGGTTGCAAAGGGTAACACAACAAGTTTTCATTGTAGGCCCCATTGCAATGAAAGACCTTGCCTGTTTATATAGTAAAAGGTTATGTTGGGTATAAACTTTGACCCGAAGTAAGAAATATAATTGAAAGTCTCAAGCAAACAACCTTGGATGGGCCAGCCAGTTTCGAAGTTGAATCATCAGACCTTTCTCCTACTTTATGCTTCATCAACTGAAAAGAAATTAAAGCATATTTATATTAAAATGCAGCTTCCTTCCAACTTCATTTATATGTACGAATGAGAGTTTAAGCATGTCAATGTCCATTGGTAGAGGTACAAAATTAGCTTGTCATAATCTCAGAAAAGTACAGATAAAAAAGAGAAAGCTCAGCATAACATAAATTTCATTGCCTCACAAATATAATGTTCAGAACTTCAGACACCTCCAAAATCTACAAATTTAATTCAATTCGCACTACATGGGTATGGATATTTTCTGATACTTGTCCAACTTGAAAAGTTGAATGATCGATCAAGCCTTTCTTCTATGAACCAAACGTAGAGTTGAAATAAAAACATTTGTGTTATCTGGTTCCATTCACATACCTTGGCCTGCTCTATAGGCTTCGTAGCTGGATCGTCAGCCATCTTTGATATCTACCAGATAACCTGCATGGAGGATAGAAATAAAATTCAGGTTGACAGATAGTGGTAAAATCTTGGACTATTGTTTCTGCAAGGAAGAGCACTTGTCAAACAAGAAGATGCAGTGACTGTCCTAATCTTATTTTGCCTGATTCAATTAGTTTAGAGGGAATTTCCACTTGGGCATCAAGTTTACTTAAACAGATGTATACAATGTGTAACGAACAAGAGAAGCAGGTCAGTGACATCCAGTTTGAGGAAGAAAAAAAAATGTATTCACTTATTAACAATGTTATGGGTTTCAAAGTTGCCATTGATCAAACACATATTGGCAGCTCTATGACATACCAGTTTAGTTTGCATTATACATATCAGAAATTATTGTATGCTCATATAATTGATGTTACTGGTATGATAACATCATCATAATGTAAAGGCTTATCATTTCAAAATTGCAATTTTCCTGCAAATACTGTTTTAATTGTCATAAATTACAACAAAGTTTTATAAGCCTACTGTCACAGGAATGAAACTTACAAATTAGAGATGTTATGAGCTGTAACCCTCATATGGATTTTACCCATACACTTAAGCGTCAACCTCTTCAAACACACCGCGCACCGCCGTGAAAAGCTTTAAAATGTGCCAAAATCCCCCCTTTTCAACTACATCGTTTGATCTGATAGGCCTAAATCACCAACGGAAAAACCATTAGAAAATTTGACTTTTCTTCTTTATGATGATGTAAAAATCACGACATTTTGTTGTTCCACCGCACCGTCATTTATTGATCATTTTTCATCAATTTGGTCAACATTTCTGTGGTATTGAGCTTTTTGACTGAACGCTCCTGGCTATATCTGGCAGTTTCTTGCCGGGAAAGGGCTATTTTTTACCACCGGAAAACGATTCATGTCATTCAGTTCATTCTGAACATTTTGATATATAAATGATTCTCATTGGTTAAAAAAACTACCGTCAAAAGATTAAACCAATCGGTACCTCTGTCTGATTATGGGAACTTTCTGCATTTAATGGCCTTTTCTCCATTGATTTACGTAGGTAAGGTAGCCAGTGGACCGGGTCGTACCATTCTTGCTCGAAGGAAATGGCGCCGTGTCAATAAGAGCGTAATATATTTTTAGTAAATAATCACGTAGGCAGAGCGCAAGAGTGAATTGTATCTCATATTCCTTGACAAGATAAGAAACAATGCCTGCATGCATGCTGAGCATAAACAGGCACAGTCTCAATTAATCGCCATACGTGTCCCTCCCACCATGCCCACCTCCGTGTCACCCGTGCTCTAAATAGAACGGTCGCGAACCTAGAGTGATCCAATCAGGGCCAATCAGATTCAGCCGCACAGCTGCGCGGACATTGTACGCGTAGTCGGTTCTGTATGTGCGCACAGCTGATCCGGGCTGATTAAAAGCTTCAAATTAGGTGAAAGAAATCGGGGGTCACAAATTCATATGAAACAAAAGTGGGGAGGGGAGGCACTCAAAATTCATGTTGGTTTATTAAAGAAATGTTCACACACCTCCGACAATCTGAACTCGCAAATGTTTATGTCATGTACATCAGACCAGTATTGGAATATGCTGCCCCTATCTGGTCATCAGCAATTACTACACAACAGTCTGCTGACCTAGAGCGCGTCCAAAAAAGGGCCTGTCGTATTATCCTGAGCGGTTATACTTCCTACACTTCGGCCCTTGAAACACTAGGCATCCCATCCCTTGAAGCACGCAGACAAACTCTGCTCTCTAACTTTGGTCTTCGTCTTCTCTCCTCTCGACACCGAGATCTCCTGCCCGAGTTCCGAGGGCAGACAACGACTCGTCAGCTTCGGAATTCCAACGAACTCAATATCCCAATGTGTAGAACCACGAGATATCGCAAATCTGTGATCCCTACCATTGTACGGCTGATAAACTCAGATTTGAAATAAGCTTGAAAGAATAATAATCCATTCGTTTCGTTTGATTTTATCAATTCAAATTTCAAAATAATATATATACCTGTATTTTTAAAATTTGCAATCCAACAATGCAATTCTGTTAATCACATCTAGTTTGTTGCCGAATTTTTCCTCTTTTTTAATAGCTATTTTTTTTGTTTTGTAAATTCAATTTTCAATAATAATTATATATCTTAATATGGATCTTGAAGCAAATACATGTGTATTAACCATGTTTTGCCTTATTATGTAAAGGTTTTTATATTTAAATATCTATAATGAATATATCAATGACATTGCGGTTTGTGCTTTAGGATTCATTGTTTAATTTTGTAGTCGGTTTAAGTTGGTCTCAAAAATTATGCTGCATTTACATTGTACGGTATTATATTTGTATTACAGTACAGTTTATTACACTTTATCCGATTATATATTTAGTTCTCCATTTCAGCCTATTTATCTGTCCTACTCTTTATTTGTCCCTTTTATTGTGTAGTCTCCTCGCCAGCTTCTCTTTCTCATTTCTCTATGCCCTCTCTCTCTCTCCCCCTCTCTGTTATTATCTTACCAGTCCTTCTAATCTTCTGTTACATTAGTTTATTGCCTTCTGCTACGCGATCGTTCTCCTTCAATTATCCTTTAGTCATCCGTTTTAATCTCTTCTCTTGTTTCTCTTCTCTTCTTTTCTTTGATCATATCCTTGATTATTTATTGTGAATTGCCATTTATATGTATATGTTATGCTTTTGAATGTATCTTTTGTAAATTCAATTTGTTTCAGCCTCTGGCTGCTATTTGAATGTTTTTTAATCAATAAACCATATCAATCAAACATATATTTATAATGATTTACTCTATTCATGTGCCAAATTTCAAAAAGAAATTGTGGCCTCACTGCCGAGAAAAGAGGGGGGGGTGGAGGGCTAAATAATCCAGCCTTTCAAAGCCCCTCTGAAGGGGGGAAATTTTTGCAGAAGTGTGTATCAAATGACATTCTCTTTTAAATTATGATACACTTTACAGTAAGTGAAATAAATTGATGGGGCTCCCAACAGGCTTTAACTCTTATCATGCCACAAGGCTAATCCCCATTGTGCCAAGCCCAAAATCCCCCCGTGCCAGGTTGTTTTGGAGATAATCTGATTAACGCGATGGATCTATGAATAGCGAGTGCAAATCACTCAGCACAGTCCAATGAGCATAAACAATAACTGCTATTACGAATGCGCCCTTGCACGCACATGGCACTCAAGCGATGGCTCTCTCGCAAGTACAAAACACTATAACGATAGCGTGCATACAGCCTTATGGCAGGCTATGAGTTGAGGGCTAAGGTTTATTTTAAGGTACAGACCGGTAGCGGTAAATTTGCGGTTCAAGGGTTATGGGTGCAAAATATCCATTCAATATTGTTTAAATATTGCCTTCAGACTGGTTTAGATGGCAATACTTGAACCTAAATTCGCAAAAAAGCAGAAATATATGCCCAAATGTTTAATGCTCAAGTGCATTTGCGATATCTATCCAGGCTGGATCGATATGATAAATTACCAAATATATCAAATGGTAGCCGGTTTCCTTGGAAAATTTGTATCATCATGTTTTAGTCAAAACATATTCTTTCACATGATTGGTAATTAGAGCTTCCATTTTATTTTTTGAGAGGGGGGCATTTCCCAAACTGGTCTATACCTTAACAAAAAAATCAGAAAAACAGACCCCTGTCGTTCAAACACAGCGTGTGTGTATATTATACACAGGTCTCTCAGCTATTGACAAGGTTATAATCAGTAGAGGCACACGGCCGATTAGGGAGACTTTCTCCCATTTGAGAGTCTGACACACTGACTCCACACCCCGGCCCCCCACTCCTAGAATGGACGGACCCCACGAGTGTTACCAAAATGTCCTTTCGTAACAAAAGAAAAAGGTCGACCCGTATTGACTTTACACACGGGAATTTTGCTGAAAGGGGGGGGGGGGGTTTGCTGAAAAAGGCTCGTATAACAAAAGAAAAAGGTCGACCCTTTGACTTTACACACCGGACTTTTGCTGAAAGGGGGAGGGGCGCTTGGAACACGCATATGCGTACCCTAAATAACACTGAGTGGGGGGGGGGGGGGGGGGGCCGGGCTCCACACCGACCGACTCTTAGCCATTCAGCCCAATGTGATATTTGTTCGGTCTGTTTCGTGTTACTGAGGTAATAGGGACTTTTAGATTTGCACGTCGACAGCTTTGACTGCAATGTGTGACATCATTTTAAGTCATTGCGCATGCGTCACGTCGTCTCAGTCGGCAATCGAGAATGCGTCAACCTTGCTTTTCCTAAATTTAGTACGATACTAGTATATGCTGCGTGCGCATAAAATATACAGTTCTTTAGGTAGACAAAGGAACATCCCCTTCCTGCTATTATGTAAAAATGTGTAGAACAGGTGTCACATGCATATTCACCTGTTCTACACATTTATAGATAATATCAGTGAAGGGATGTTCTTTTGTCTACCACAGCAATTGTTGAGGGTAGAATGAGGAACTGTATATTTTGTCCTCTTTCTTTGTCATCATGTTTATAGTGTTACTTCCTGCATGCATGTATATCGTCGAGTGCAATCTAAAAGATTTCTAATTGTAGTCAACATGGGCAGTTGAGTACGTTGACACGCATGATAAGTCGGCGTTCGTCGTGTTCTCGTCCACTCAATCTAAAAGTTCCTATTTTTAAACTCAAGACAACTGCATTCATATTAGGAACATCACTCCTGTAAAACAGAGAGATTATCACCACATTTACGTCAAGATGTTTTTATTACCCCTAACAAAACAATATATTTCTCTTAGCCTCCCTTAAGGGTACCGTAATACAAAGTTTTGGGAAATTTTGAAAATTGGGTGGATATTAATTCTTATAATTTTGATATATTTGGATGCCCCTGTGGATGTATTATAAGCACTACAAAATTTAGCCCTTAAAATACTTCTGCTTTTGAGAAACATTGATTATAAAAATTTACCGGTGCTCCCGTTAAATGTTGATAAACTTCAAATAGCGACGGTACGGCCGTACAATGGTAGCTGCGACCATGAAAATCTCAGAATATGTAGTTGTGATATATAATTTCAAAATGGGTATAGCTAATCGGCCGATTTAAGTCAAGAAACCTTGTTTTATATTTACAATTTTATAACTTTAGACTCGACTTCAACCGCGACAACAATTACTGAATATTGTAGGATCGCATATGCTTGCAATATGTTCATTTGAATCAAATTCACGATCCCATACCAAACCTTTGTATAACCTTTAACATTTGCACCTTTTAAAATAACTGAGAGCTTTTTTTTCCTCAAATCCCCCCCCCCCCCCTCCTCACTCCCTAAGGTCGCTTAATTGCATTCATAGTTTATCTCATTAAGTAACACATCAAAATTCTTATTAATTCTTTCATAAGACTGCCGACCTACCCCTTATTTTATTTTATCTAAAAAGACTCTTTGCGGTCGCAATGTGACCTCACAAATCTCAGAGCTTTTGCCACTTGACTTCACTTGCTCACAGATGAATCTTCAAACATTACACAAAAGTATGGTGCTGAAGCAGTAACTTTGGCCATATCAAGAGAAAATCTTGAAGTTCATCCTTTTATAACAAATTACTATGTAGGGTATATACCAACGTCTAAAAATGCTATTCTTTGCTTTAAAAAAATTAGTTAAGTGTGCGAACTTACTAGACCTTTATAGCCTGCATGCAAATCCACTCCAGCAAAGCAACATACACAAATGCACACAATAAAGACGATGTGGCTCATCGCCAAATTTGACAGTAGACTCACGATTTGAATTTTTGAATTATTCTTTTCGACATCGGTAAAGCAGGGTTTGCATATTTCCCGCACTCCGGGAAATAATGGGGTATTTACTGGTATTTACCACTGTTGTGACTTGATATCAAATTCTCAGAAGGCTACATTAACATGGTTGTGCTGAGGTCCAAGAATCCCCTTTTTGCCAGAGAATCAAGGAGAATTCAGTTCTAAGTTTGTCATTATGTCAGGCAAAGAGGTTAGTTTTGTTGTATATTGAATCTATTTCTATGAATTGTTGAAACATAAAGTGTAAATTAGTGTGTGTATTTTGTACTTCATACTTAGAGATGTTGATGTTAGTATGCAATGTAATGTAAGACATGCAAGCCCATGCTGTTATGATATATGTATATTTGATTTTATATTAAGAACAAGGATAACAGTAAAGATACTGCTAATAATTTGACGATATATTATGAGAGGTGCTGAAGCACTAAGTAGAGATTTGGAGTTTATAATTGTTTAGTTCATCGATTCAAGCTATAGTGAAATCTAGTTGTGACATTTGTAGTTGAGTTTGTATTTATGTAAAGCCATTTAATGCAGATGGACTAGAATAGGAACTGGGGATATTTTAATGAGTTATGAAGATCATAACACAATGTACATTATTTTAATGAGTTTCTCAAAGAGACTGTGTTTATTGCTATATTGCTGATGCTATGATGTACTTGTATTTATGATTCTTTATCTGTGATTTATCCACAGTTTTCACGGAATGAATTGGAACGACATGATTACTCCAATTAAAGCTATGAATTCCTGTAGAAGCCTTTGTTCAGACTTTTGATTTATTATCAACCTCGCTGCAGCCACAGTGAAAACTCTTCTGTGTGATGACATCAGATCGAGCAAAGTGGTTCATTCCAAGAAGTGAATCTTCCATCACTAGCTAGAGACCGTCATCACGTCTGAAGGAAAAGAAGCGAGCAAAAGGGATAGAAGACCCACAGAGAAGGGTATCAAGCACCAAGCGGATGTCGCAGTGAAGTCATGGAAAGTCGCCATTCGACTTTGGAGTAGAATGGCAAATAAGCATCGTCAGCTTATTGTAGAAGACGACATCCAAGCTGAGGTGATCAAGGAATCCCGCAACAACGTACAGGAAGCTATGGACAAAGCCATAGTTATACAATAAGTGCTCGCTGACTTAGCTCCTTCAGCAAGTCTCGAAGATGATGGCGAAGACAGGCTTGATGAGATGGAAGAGGAGCACTCATCCTTGATGAGAGAGACCATGCGAGTCATTCTACAGTTAAGAGGCGGAACTCACTCTTCAAAGTCTGGTTCCCGCTCGCCAAAACCAAGAGTTCAAGACTGGGTCAACGAACAAGCACCTGTCTCTCCCATGGAGCCTGCAACCAAGAGAGATGATGAAGTAAGTCATCAACCAGCAGACAAGCCCAGCAATGAAGATGTTCTTGCCAACAGTTTAAAGGAGCTGCTCTGCTTGAACAGACTGCCTCTTCCGGAGCCCGGATATTTCTCAGGCAATCCGCTTGATTATACATCGTGGAAGAGAAGCTACGACGCCTTAATCGAGCATCGAGGAATTCCAATCGAAGAAAGGTTCTACTTTCTTTTAAAGTACCTTACGGGTGAGCCGAGATCCCTAGTTCAAGGTTATTCCATGATTGGAGATGCTGCAGGATACAACGAGGCAAAGAAGGTATTGGAGCAGAGATACGGAGATCCATTTGTGGTATCCAATGCCTATCGTGATAAGCTAGACTCCTGGCCAAGAGTGGGTTCGAGAGATGCATCTGGTTTAAGGAGACTTGGAGACTTTTTGAAGCAGTGTGACACAGCTTCAAAGTATGTTCATCACTTAAGTCATCTTGATGATGAAAGAGAAAACCGGAAGCTACTGATAAAACTCCCAGATTGGTTGGTCGTGAAATGGAGCAGAAAGGTTGTGCAGTGGAGGCGAGAGTGGGGGACATTCCCACCCTTCTCTATTTTCACCGAGCTCATTGAAGAAGAAGCTGTAGTTGCTAATGACACTGTAACCTCTCTTCAATCCCTGCAGACCTCGAATGAAAGGAAAAAATCAGCTACTTCCAGCTTTATGCAGACGGAAACTCATCAGAATCAGAGAAATGGCTCTGCTGAGAGAGGGATTCTAACATGCATCTTCTGCAAGGGTCGACATCACCTCACTGAATATTCTCCCTTCAATTCAGAGACGATGCAGAAGAAAAGAAAGGTTGTGAGGGATAATGGACTCTGTTTTGGCTTCCTCTTGCAGAGGGAAACATCCTACTGTTCTACATGATGATGAGTGGAAAGAAAGACGACATGATGCTACAAACAGAGAAAGGGATAACATTGAAACCTTGGAGTCAAAATCCTATGCATCGAATTCTGATTCCAGTCACTCTACAAAGTCAACGATGATCGTTCCAGTGTGGCTGTCTCATGAGTCCTGCGACAAGGATAAATTGGTGTATGCCTTGCTGGACACACAATCTGACACATCCTTTATTCTCACGAAAACTAAGGAGACGATGGGAATTAAAGAAACAGAGGTAAACCTGCTACTCTCTACCATGACCAAAGCGAATGAGAGAATTGCAAGTGAAAAGGTGACTGGTCTTCAGGTGAAAGCATTCAACGACCCCAAGAAGATCATCAACCTCCCTCCTACCTTCACGAGAGACATCATGCCAGCAGATCGACATCACATCCCTACTCCTGACATGGCAAGATCCTTCCAACATCTGTCCAAGATTGCTGACATGATAGCTCCTCTTCAAGATGTTGAAATAGGACCCCTGATCGGCTACGACTGTGCCAAGGCTCTTGCTCCACGTGCTGTTATCCACTCTCCTGATGATAGAGGTCCATACGCGATCCAGACGGATCTAGGATGAAGCATTTTTGGCACAGTAAAGGCAGGGCATGCCGATGATCACAACGATCCTTTGGGTGTGAGCCATCACACAACAGTACGATTTGTGCCTGATGAGGTACAGCTACATGTAAATGGAAATTGATCAGAAGTGAACTTCACTCATTCAGCGACCATGAAGGAAGAGAAAGCACCTCTTCATGTTGATCGACTTCTAGAGGCCGACTTCACTCCAGATAGGAAACAGAAATCCTATTCGCAGAATGACATGAACTTCAAGAGGCTAATTAAGGAGGAGATCCACATTGCAGAGAATGGACATTATGAGATGCCGCTGCCCGTTAAGGAGGAGACGACTAACCTGCCTGACAACTTTGGTTTGAAAGAGATAGCAACAGACATGGCCAATGCAATTGGTCAAGATGCAGCCAAGTTCATCCAGCAAGACCTTTATGTTGATGATGGGATGAAAGCAGTAGCAACAGAAGACGAGGCAAAGGAGGAAGCTGTCATTCTTTCTAAAGATCCTAAAGTGAAAGCTCAGACCCATGCATCTGTGCAGAAAGTAGACAAGCTCGAGTTGGAAGGATTTGATCATCTCTCTAGTTGGTGTCGAGCGAAGAAAGCTGTGGCAAACTGTCTACGCCTCAGATCTTACTTACCGAGACGTTGCTATGCAAGATGGGACAAGAGAGAAGAGAAAGGTGGTGTCAAGAATGGCGTGATGGAGCCTCTAACTGCTGAACTACACCTGCAAGCTGGAAGGGAGATCATAAAGTTGACTCAAAGGAAGACCTTTGATGTAATGCAAGCAGTAGAGGGTGACAAACGCCACAATGAAAGTCGTCTGCATCATCTTGACCCCTTCATAGACAATGATTACATCCTAAGAGTGAAGGACTTTCTTCAGAGAGAGGAGTGTGACTTCATTGCCTTCAAATGCAATGTACCTTCTTCGAGCCTCATGGGTGGAGTGAGGGAGAGACCGAGTACCTCGAGTTACCTCGATCGCCCTATCCAAGCTAGTTCTTGTTCTGAACGTAGACCAGGAAGAATTCCCGGCCAAGGAGCCACAGGACTGAAAACCAATACTTTTATTCACGAACTATAACTTAAATGATCAAACTTCAGACATTGCCTTTAATTTGAACTTTAATTCACAAAGAAATTGATTCAGTGATGTGCAAAGTACAGACTCAAGTCAAGAATACTGATATCTAATTTATGCATTTGTTTGTTTTTTCAGGGTCCGAGAGACTATGGATGCCTGTTTGAAGAATATGATGTATAATCTAAGATTCACCATTTAAATGCTTCTATTTGATTATGTACTTAATTCCATGTTTTGGACAGTGTATTATAACATGAGTACTTTGTTCGTACTTATGTGATTTTGAATTTAAGCGACATATATTATGCTATGCAAGTTTTAAGCTTTACAATTGTATTCTAATGCTTTAGATTTAGCCGAGGTTGTCGACCATTTTGTTTATTTGTATTGGCGTTCTTAGGGTAAATTAATTCTTAATTTAAAGGAGCCATGTTGTGACAGTTGCACTTAATTACTTTATCACCCAAGTCATTTGTTTCTAGTACTATTGATGCATGACATGAATACACATATATTTGTAATAGCACTTCCTCAGGCAAGGTGCCTAGTATAGCGCCATCTATTGATAACCACTTGATATCAAACTCTCAGAAGGCTACATTAACATGGTTGTGCTGAGGTCCAAGAATCCCCTTTTTGCCAGAGCATCAAGGAGATTTCAGTTCTAAGTTTGTCATTATGTCAGGCAAAGAGGTTAGTTTTGTTGTATATTGAATCTATTTCTATGAATTGTTGAAACATAAAGTGTAAATTAGTGTGTGTATTTTGTACTTCATACTTAGAGATGTTGATGTTAGTATGCAATGTAATGTAAGACCTGCAAGCCCATGCTGTTATGATATATGTATATTTGATTTTATATTAAGAACAAGGATAACAGTAAAGATACTACTAATAATTTGATGATATATTATGAGAGTGCTGAAGCACTAAGTAGAGATTTGGAGTTTATAATTGTTTAGTTCATCGATTCAAGCTATAGTGAAATCTAGTTGTGACATTTGTAGTTGAGTTTGTATTTATGTAAAGCCATTTAATGCAGATGGACTAGAATAGGAACTGGGGATATTTTAATGAGTTATGAAGATCATAACACAATGTACATTATTTTATGAGTTTCTCAAAGAGACTGTGTTTATTGCTATATTGCTGATGCTATGATGTACTTGTTTATGATTCTTTATCTGTGATTTATCCACAGTTTCACGGAATGAATTGGAACGACATGATTACTCCAATTAAAGTTATGAATTCCTGTAGAAGCCTTTGTTCAGACTTTTGATTTATTATCAACCTCGCTGCAGCCACAACCACTGGAATTACTGGTATTTACCGCTTTTTACAGGGAAATACTGGGAAATATATTTTTCCACTCACTTGTTCATATGGCCCTTAGAGACATTTGTGATAAGCGCTATATAAGAGCTAAATATTATTATTATTATTATTAAAAAAACATAATGTGAGCTTGTGTAATTATTTTGGCTATAAAAAGATTTTTTGTTTTGTAAACATTTATCAAACGTTCAAAACCAGTAACCACTGGTAGTACACATGTATACAAAATCATTGATACACTATTGTTACAAAAAACCCTTACATACAGTAGAATATACTTATTCTAAGCTTTACCGTATTCACAATTGAAAACAAAAATCATATTGTAATGAGATACATGTAAAAAGTTTAACCCCTGGAGAAATGAATGAATTTGAGTTTGTGTATGTGTGTTGTACATGTGTGTGTGTTGTGGTGTGTACATGTTTGCAGTGTGGATTTTATAATTCTGTTTGTGTGTTTCTACTACGAGTGTTGTGCTGCTAATTATTTCAGAACAATATTTTCAGTTGTTGAGGCTAAAAACAAGAAAGATTATTAATAAATAGAGAATTAAAATCATATTTCCCATGTTTTACATATTTACCGGACGCCCATCTTATTTAGCGGACGGTATTTACCGGTATTTATTGCTGGTAATGACCACCACCGGTATTTACCGCCCAACCCTGTCGGTAAGTTATAAAAATTGTATTTTACTGCTATCTAGGTGTCATCAATTGTCACTAAAGTACCGATTTTGAGTGAAATCAATTGAGTTTTGTACAGTGCCAGTCAGTGGTGTTTGAAATGTTGAGAAACAGCTTTTAACACACAGCCAGGATAGTAGTAATAAGACTATGATGCAATTGCCAATGGCTTTCATCGAAAGGCTACGTTGTGGTGCGGCGCGGTGTGGTGAGTTCAAAGCACCCATTCGAGAAAACCCCCCCCCCCCCGCGCTTTTCTTGAAAGGGTGCGTTGAGAACGGAGTACCGTCTTACAAGCGCGTAGACAGGATTTCATTATGGGGGAGCTAGTTAGCACGCAAAGCATGCCAATCACTTACAGAGCGTGCATAGCGTGTTCACTAGGGGGGTGGGTGCAGGGAGGGGCGAGGTTCCCCACTTCCCCGCGAAAGCTTTGACGTTTCATTAAATTATTAGAGAAAGAAGACGATTCTTTGGACCGTTCTCGACTCTTAATCCTTATCTAAATTTAGTTTCTTTTGACGTTTCATTAGAGAAAGAAGACGATTCGTTGTACCGTCCTCGATTTTTAATCCTTGTTTAAATCAAGTTCCCCTTCCTCCGCACGGAAGCTCTGACGTTTAATTAGATTATTAAAGAAAGAAGAAGATTTGTTGTACCATTCTCAATCGACTCTTAATCCTTGTCTGAATTCAGTTTACCCCCCTCCCGCGCGAAAGCTTGACGTATCATTATATTATTAGAGAAAGAAGACTATTCGTTTTATCATTCTCGACTCTAAATCCTTGTCTGAATTCAGTTTACCCGCTCCCGCGTAAGCGCAGAAGCTTTGACGTTTCATAAATTATTAGAGAAAGAAGACTATTCGTTGTACAGTTCTCGGCTCAGTCCTTATCTGAATTCAGTTCCCCCCCCCCCCCTTCTCGCGTGAAGCGCGGAAGCTTTGACGTTTCATGGAATTATTAGAGAAAGAAGACAATTTGTTGTACCGTTCTCGACTCTTAATCCTTTTTCTTCCTACGTCCTCTTCCTTTCTTCTTTTTTTCTTTTTTTGGCAGGCGTTTTTTTTTTTTTTTTTTTTTTTGGGGGGGAGGGGGGGGGTCGACTGCCCCCCCCCCCTGGCTCCGTGCCTTCCGTTTTAACACACCCTTTCGGGATAAGCGGGTGTCTTTTCTCGAAAGGGTGCGTCGGCTAGTCTTTCACATCAGTCGTTAAAATGTTATAGAATAGAAATGTCGTTTATAAGAATTAAATCAGTAAATAAAAAGAAACACAATGAAATAAGTAACTTAAATATTTGTTTAAATGTCAAATAAAGGTGTTTAGCTAGTCTTGCATACCAGTCGTTTATTTATTGATATAAAAATAATATCCATTTCTTTTTTTGTATGGAATTCATTTAAAGAATGTAAACTGGTATTGCATAGCCTAACTGTCATTAAATTACAAATAAACATTGTTGCCATTTTACTTAATCAGATACACGTCTGTGTATTCATTAAGTCTCGCTTAAAAACTGTAGGAGTGCACCATTTCAGCAAAGCATAGAGTCAATGCTAATGCGTATTGACCTCTCGGCTCTATAGCACTGCACTACGTGTTAATAGGCAGTACATGAAGAGTCAATACACTCACAACACACAAATGCACACAATAATGCCGATGCGGCTGATCGGCAAGTTTGAAAGTAGACTCACAATCTGAATTTTTGAATTATTCTTTTTAACATCGGAAAGTTGAAAAAATTGTATTTTACTGCTGTAATAGGTGTCATCAATCGTCACTAAAGTACCAATTTTGAGTGAAATCAGTTGAGTTTTGTACAGTGGTGTTTGAAATGTTGAAAATCAATAGCACAGATTTTAATACACAGCCAGGATAGTAATGCAGCTATGAGTGGGAGTGCACATGCTTTTTTTTGCACATGTGTTTTTTTACATTTTGCCAAAACAAATTGAAATTATCTTTTAATATCTATAGACTACCATCTAAAAAATGTATTCACCGGCATATATGCTATCTATAGGCCGAGTGGTTGTTATCACATCCACACACATTTAAATTTAAGGAAAGTCATATTTTTTTCACATAATATGCCCTTCTTTAGTTCAAAATAATTATTCATTGTTTCTTTTTATTTACTGATTTAATTTTTATAAACGCCTGATCTGCAAGACTACGTAAAAAGTAGTTTCAATTTTGATTATTTCAATTTATAAAACGACTTTCTATTCCTTTAACATTTTCAAGGTAAAGACCAGTATTGGAAACGCCCCAATTTCAAAAAATGAAATGGAAGCTCTTATTACCCATTATGTGAAAGAATATGTTTTGACTAATACATGATGATAACAATTTTGCCGGGAAACCGCCTACTAATTGATATATTTGGTAAATTAGTTTATCTATTGGACTGTGAGAGATAAACGCACATGTCGCGCACACGTCCATAGTCCCATATACATCTTTCTGTGTACAGTGCTTGTAACTTTACCAAGACTGGGGCAAACTTCTTATCAATTTGATGATTCCAGAACCTTGTAATACACACCAATACTTACAGTACAGTATATGCTAGATGATCAACCTTTTCTGATCGATTCCACAACGTTTCTTTCACAATGCAATCGCATGACCATAACTGGTCTTTATCTTTAACGACTGATGTTAAAGACTAGTCGATGCACCCTTTCGAGAAAAGCTCCACCGCTTTTCTCGAAAGGGTGTGTTGAACCAGGGACTTGTTCCTGCTCACCACACCACGGCGCCGCACCGCATAGTCTAGATTCAGGTCGTTCTTTGTTTTTATTCTTTTATCCCATGCATCTTTGCACACACAGCGCGGTATCTCCACTGATCGCGCAATCCCCAAATTTCTGTCCACACGAACGTCTAGATTTTTTCGCCAGTGTCGGGGGTCAAAAGTTCGCCCTAATGTATGCTGACGTAGTGCCTTCGCTTTTGCCCTAATGAATATGCATTAGTAACGTCGTCGAGCTTTGTTTGTATTAGGATTAGGTAAGCCCTGTCTGAAACCTTGGACCATGGGACCATGCTGAAACTCTACACTGCCCCGATGTGAGATTAGCCACTGCCTGGTGTTTGGACTACCTCCAGGGAGTTGGGATCCATCTCTTCACATCAATAAGATTCTGACTTGCAATCACTGCCATTATCTCTCGTTGCATGAATAAATCAGCGGTAAACTTAAGATGGTGGTCTCCTGCATTTGTCAATTAAGTAGATTTGAATAAAGGTTTATAATTATTATTCACTAGTTTTTTATTATATTATGATATGAGTATTTGAGGTCCAGATTTAGAAGAATGGCAAGGTCTACTTTCAACGTTGAGGGTTATTTTATCAGCTGATTGGGTACGCTAAACGGAAACGGTACAGAGGCTGGACTACGCACCGCACCGCATGCACCGCACCCTTTCGATGAAAGCCATTGCAAATCATTAGATTTATAAACCTTCACTAGGTCTATCTGTTATCATTTTTCGTAAAGAGTGAACGTAAACTCAGACCTCACCTTGCACCTTGAATTGACTCGAATCTTACTGCCACAGACTCAATAAAGCAGAAGGCCAAGCCAAGCCAAGATGAACAGTCGTCTAGATCTAGGCTCCTACTCCTAGCCTAGTTATACTGCTACGCCCAGGACATATACACATCGCGTTTACAATGGCGGCGGTGATAAATACGGCTTTCATCGAAAGGGTGCGGTGCGGTGCGGCGCGGTGTGGTGTGCTCAACGCACCCATTCGATAAAAGAGGGGGGGCTTTTCTCGAAAGGGAGCGTTGAGAGCGGAGTACCGTTTTAACACACCCTTTCGATAAAAGCGGGGGGGGGGGCTTTTCTCGAAAGGGTGCGTCGACTAGTCTTTCGCATCAGTCGTTTAAAATGAGGATCTGGGACAGAAGGTAATAGTTGCCAATTTAAGTATATCGAAAATGTATTAAATAAAATGGAATGGTCTTGATAACAGAGTGGTCTCTTTCGTTATTACTTTGTTGATGGGGGAGACAGAGAGAAGGAAAAAAGGGAAAGGGAAAGGGAAGATAAAAGGAAAGAAAGAAGAATAAGAAGAAAAGAGGGAAACGGGGGGGGGCGAAGGGCTCTTGCCTCCTCCTCATCCCCCCCCCCCCCCCCGCCAAAAAATAAATAAAAGGGAGAGAGAAGGGAAAGGGAAAGGGAAGATAAAAGGAAAGAAAGGAGAGGAAGAAGAATTTGTGTCCTGTCAGTGTCACAAATAGATATAAAAATATGCTCATCTGACGATAATGTGATGTATAAAACCCCTCATCTTCTTGGGGCTCCGCCCCTTGGATCCAACACCAATTTGTGTCCTGCCAGTGTCACAAATAGATATAAAAATATGCTCATCTGACGATAATTTGATGCCCAAAACCTCTGAGCTTACGGGGGCTCCACCCCCTTGACCCCACGCCAATTCGTGACCCCTGTGTCACAAATAACGTATAAAATAATAATAATTTAATGTACAAAACTCCTGAGCTTCTGGGGGCTCCGCCCCCTGAACCCAACACCAAATTGTGTCCTGCCACTGTCACAAATAAGGTATAAAATTATGCTCATCCGACATTAATTTTGATGTTTAATACCCCTGAGCTTCTGAGGGCTCCGCCCTGTGAAAAAAACGTGTAAAAAAACACGTTAATTTTACCGTTTTGGGGAGATAGGCCCCCCCCCCCCTCCCTGGCGTTCAAGGGGGGGGGGGGGGGGGTACGATTTTTCAAATTTTCGAGGGCCCCAAAAAAAAGATTAGTGCTCTCTAGTAATTTCGCGACTACTCCGGAACCGCGGCAGATATAAAGTTTTTCTTTCATGACTTTTTTCTTTCGAGTCTTACGCATCTTTTGAAACATTTTTTTGTTGAAAATTGGACGTATAGTTGCGGAGTCACGTGACCTTTTGTTTTTGCATGTCAGCCCTAAAATCGCTCATTTTTGTGATTTATGTACCAAACATATGGAAATACTATTTATTCTTTTAAAAAAAGAGAAAACATTGGTTATTTGGTCTTGTTTTCAAGTTAATGTGTTTGTTTTTGGGTCAAAATAGTTGAATTGTGGTTAGAAATGAAATAAAACAACAAAAACAATATAATACATAAATACAAATTATCAAAACAAGAGATAACAAAGGGATAAACTGGCTCTTCCAACTTTGTTGTCGTATTATTATTCTAACGAATATATGTAGTGAAAAAGAATGCTTGAATATGAATTATATGATTTATGGGTAAAAATATGAATTCTCTGACCTTGCTTGCATAAATTACCATAAACATGCAAATGAGTGAATTTTTCAAAAAATTGAAATTACCATCGTTTTTTATACACTTCACTTGACATGCATGCGCATTTTCGCGGCGATCGGCTTTGAAACGGGGGGGGGGGGGGACCCCCCCCCCCCCCCCACCCTCAAGTCTACTCCAATCACATTGAAAAAAAGTATGACTTAAATCATCTCTCTCATCATTATACCGCTATAGTATTCATGTTTTTAATATTATTTATTATCCTTCCATTAAACAAGTTCATAGAGAAAATACTTATCTCTCTGCAACATTAAAAAAGAATCTTCATTAATATGTCTTAATTTGTATTAGCCTTGTGGTCGCCAACAGTGGCGTTGGTCGGGGCGTCTCCAAAGGGGGGTGTGGGGGTGCGACACCCCTCCCCCACCTGTCAGGATATTGTCGGTAAAATTGCGCTGCCGTCGGGAAAAAAGAGAAAAGGGAGAGGGGAAAAAAGAGAGGGAAAGGAAAAAGAAAAAGAAAGAAAGAGAAAACCGAAAAAGAGGGACAATAGGAAAGAAAGGAAAAGAAAGAAAAAAAAAGGAGGCAAGAGCCCTTTGCCCCCGTTTCCCTCTTTTCTTCTTCCTCTTCTTTCTTTCCTTTTATCTTCTCTTTCCCTTTCCTTCTCTCTCTCTCTCTTATTTATTTCTTGGCGGGGGGGGGGGGGAGGAGGCAACAGCCCTTCGCCCCCGTTTCCCTCTTTTCTTCTTATTCTTTTCCTCTTTCTTTCCTTTTATATTCTCTTTCCCTTTCCCTTTCCCTTCTCTCTCTCTCTCTCTCTCTCTTATTTATATTTTTGGCGGGGGGGGAGGACAAGAGCCCTTCACCCCCGTTTCCATCTTTTCTTCTTCTTCCTCTTCTTTCTTTCCTTTTATCTTCTCTTTCCCTTTCCCTTTCCCTTCTCTCTCTCTCTCTTATTTATTTTTGGCTGGGGTGGGGGGGGGGGAGGAGGCATTTAAGAGCCCTTCGCCCTTCCCCCGTTTCCCTCTTTCCTTCTTATTCCTCTTCTTTCTTCCCTTTTATCTTATCTTTCCCTTTCCCTTCTCTCTCTCTCTCTCTCTTATTTATTTTTTTGGCGGGGGGGGGGGGCAAGAGCCCTTCGCCCCCGTTTCCTTCTACTTCCTCTTCTTTCTTTCCTTTTATCTTCTCTTTCCCTTTCCCTTCTCTCTCTTATTTATTTGTTGGCGGGGGGGGGAGGGAGGAGGCAAGAGCCCTCCCCCCCGTTTCCCTCTTTTCTTATTCTTTTTCCTCTTCTTTCTTTCCTTTTATATTTTCGTTCCCTCTCCCTTCCCTCTCCCTCTCTTATTTTTTTTTTGGCGGGAGGGGGGGAGGCAAGAGCCCTTCGCCCCCGTTTCCCTCTTTTCTTCTTCTTCTTCCTCTTCTTTCTTTCCTTTTATCTTCTCTTTCCCTTTCCCTTTCCCTTCTCTCTCTCTCTTATTTATTTTTGGCTGGGGTGGGGGGGGGGAGGAGGCATTTAAGAGCCCTTCGCCCTTCCCCCGTTTCCCTCTTTCCTTCTTATTCCTCTTCTTTCTTTCCCTTTCCCTTCTCTCTCTCTTATTTATTTTTTTGGCGGGGGGGGGGGGGGTAAGAGCCTTTCGCCCTTCCCCCGTTTCCCTCTTTCCTTCTTCCTCTTCTTTCTTTCCTTTTATATTTCTTTCCCTTTCCCTTTCCCTTCTCTCTCTCTCTCTTATTTATTATTTTGGCGGGGAGGGGGGGGGGGGGGGGGGGGGGGGGGGGTGAGGAGGAGGCAAGAGCCCTTCGCCCCCCCCCCCGTTTCCCTCTTTTCTTCTTATTCTTCTTTCTTTCCTTTTATCTTCCCTTTCCCTTTCCCTTTTTTCCTTCTCTCTGTCTCCCCCATCAACATATTAATAACGAAAGAGACCACTCTGTAACCAAGACGGCGTAAATATTCATAATTGAATAACACACGCCCTTAAAACTAAAACAACAACAACAACAACAACCATTCCATTTTATTTAATACATTTTCGATATACTTAAATTGGCAACTATTACCTTCTGTCCCAGATCCTCATTTTAAACGGCTGATGCGAAAGACTAGTCGACGCACCCTTTCGAGAAAAGCCCCCCCCCCCCCCCCGCTTTTATCGAAAGGGTGTGTTAAAACGGTACTCCGCTCTCAACGCACCCTTTCGAGAAAAGCCCCCCCCCCCTCTTTTATCGAATGGGTGCGTTGAGCACACCACACCGCGCCGCACCGCGCCGCACCCTTTCGATGAAAGCCGATAAATACAACCTAACGCAAAAACGGGAATTCCCCCTCTATCATTGGATAGGCGCATGCACGGAGTTCGCTGACTCCCTGCGCACACGCCTTTTTACACATCAATATTGAGCGCTGAAAAGTATTAGTTGGTGTACATAGTCAAAACGCATACTGCATAATTCTCAATAACCATGATTCTATGGAGGGATAGATTAACATATAGTATATGACTTGTTATATTTAAAGTCAAACAATGTGACGGAGTAATTAGTTGAAATGCAATACCTACCCATATAAAAATGTGCCCATATGTTGCCTCATTTAAACGTAAATACAAGAACTATTTAATGAAGGAATTCCTATCGTATGTTTAATTCAATTAGCCTTTACTCATTTGTTTATTTACTTACTACCCATTGTTTTTTTTCTTTTTTTTCTCTGTACTTTGTATTATTATCTGAGGACACTGGAGCCCAGCCTTTGAAAGGTCAATGGCCTCTGCTGGCTCCTCCATATACGCATTTTGTACCAGATAAAATTATAGAGAACGAAATACGTAGGCCTAAATAGAATGGACAGGGTGCATATTTTCTCTTGTAATATGTCCAATTCAAGGGAAGTAGCTATTCTTTTTAAAAGCACGGTCCTCGTAAATATAAATAGGGTAAAGATAGACAATGTAGGAAACTTTGTTGTCTTAGATTTGACACTTTACCAATCCAATTTTACAGTCGCATCGAAATATTATGGGCCAAATACGAACAATCCAACATTTTGTTGCTGATCTTCAAAACATAAGAGAAAATGAAAATATGCATACCATTATTTGTGGGGATGGGAATATAGTACATAATTCCATTCTTGGTACATTGTAATTACCTCATGTTTAACAACCCCTGAGCAAAATAACAGGTTTATGAAAAGAAGAATGATTAGATTTATGCGATGATGGAGAATTCAATTTCCAGCTATAATAGATACGTTGCGTCAACCAAACACTTCTAAACAAAACAGGTCAGCCTTCTTTCCTCAGAACTTCTTTCATTAGTGTATAAAGATATTTTGCCGGATTACCGAACGGACCATTTCTTTTATAGTCTTAGTCTGAGCTTAAATGAGATAAAGCGAGGTCCTGGTTATTAACACTAATTGTTGCAATATGCAGATGACACCCCCTTTACATGCTTGTACTTATTAAGATTTTTAATGCGCCCTTGAAATACTTGCTGACTTTGAAAATTTGATTTGATTTATTTGATTTGAAATTTGTATTTCTGTTTGACAAAACAAATTTAACATAGCAAAAACGCAAGTTTTATTAATCAGGAAGGACAGGTCTCTTAAAACTGAAATTTTACACGAATACAAATTGAACTGGAAATGTGAAAGTTATTGTATTTACCTATAGGTGTAGACTTTTCGGTACATTAATTTTATCACAGAGGGTTGAACATGGTTATTGTGAAAAGAGCAAAGAAAGTCAAAGTCAAATGAATCCGTGGTTAAAAAGATCATTGAACCCAATAGGACGAGACCCCCTTAGGACGAGTAACAATCGTTAATAATAATAATGATCTGTTTCTTTTACAGCGCTATATCCAATTTACAACTGATCAAAGCGCTTTACAAAACAAATACATCAATGAATTAAAACTCAACAAAAGTATGATTGGAAATGTTATGCAGTTAATTACAATGTAAATAGGTGTGTTTTGGGATGTTTCTTAAATACTTCAATTGACATACTTCAGCGTAATTCACAAGGTAACCTATTCCATGTAGCGGGACCACTGTTAGTGAAAACTTCACTCACTTATCTTCGATTTTATTCTAGGCACATGGAGAGCCGTTGTGTCTGTAGTTGAGTGAAGATTATTTATGGAGTGACGGGATGATTGTAACAAGGAAGACAAATATTCAGATGCAACATTAAAACAAACAATCGGTTTCTATCTGTCAAAAATCTCCTCACTTTTGAAAATGTTGTACAGGTGAAAATTCAGAGATTGGCCCAATGCAGTAACGTGTTTGCTTGTGGACTGGACAGGATCGAGTGGGAGTATAGAGTAGCACTAGTAAACATACTAGGATCACAGTCGTCATATTGTGATGCACACAATGGAAAATCACGGAGACAGTCATTTACTTTGGAGACATAATCATGGCGTAACTAAAGAAGAATCGGACAGGATGCCATGAAATGTTCAACTGACTCATCAACAACCTTGCACAGGAGTTATAACGGATCAGCTGACTTTTGGATTTTGCATAGTCTTGTCTGAACCAAATACGTGTTGGAGATAAGTTGAGCCCTCAGCCAAAGAGCTTGCTGTATGATGTAAGAAGGAGAATGCTGTGGATAGAGTAGTTGCGAATCCAGAGGTATTTTTGCCTGACCAACACTTGAGCCCCTCTGCACTAGTTTGGCAAGGAGGGATTAGAGGGGTTAGCGTGGTCACTGACAGGTGGTTATCTCATCAACTCATAATCAAAAGAGGATCATGGGGGACTGACGGGCACCGTTTAAACATTGTTTTCTATATAGAGGAAGCAAGTAGCTACAGGTAGTACAATGGGGCTTTATAAGACGACTTGCTGAGTACAGCAACAATTTTGGCATGTCCAACATCATTAATATTGAACTTAATTAATCGCTTCCATTTGAGATATAAAAATGGATTAGAATATCAAACTCTCAAGATCAGGAAGATCATATCTCTGCAGGATACATCGGAGTGCTTGGATGGAAGGAGCATTCACCGCGATAGCTGCTAGAAAAGTCCGTGATTCAAACCTTCCACTGTCAAGATTGAGGACCTGACCGAGAAGGAGGAGCTTATCAAGGTCAATTTGATGAGACATCGGGGCGAGGTCCGTGAGGAGGTAGACTATTTCATCTGTAGCAATTAAGGGTACACCCAGGATCTTTTTGAATAGATGAGATTTTGTTCGGTCCAGTTTAGTTAACAGTGACTTAGTAACGTTAAAGATTGAGGAGCCATATAGCATTCTGGGGATGCAGAAGGTCTTCCACAAACGAGCAGACAGAATTGAAATATATGAGACCACCGGAGTAAGCACGAGCTCCTGATAGGACATGGAAAGTACGAAAACCCTTCCCAATGATCTCAACAGTTGGATCCCTGCGAACACTCGACTTCTGGACTCCAATGCAGTTGACAAACTTTCCCCTCAATAGTGGCATCATCAACAGTCCATGAAGTTTGGTGTAGTGATAGCTACATGTAGTTTAACAGAGACTGCAAATACAGACTAGCATGTATAACTAAATATAGAATGACCTGCAACCCATGACTCATGCCAGGTCATGTTATGAAACTATGAGTACTTGTACAAGAGATACTACAAAGATGTCTGACTGACATAGAGCCTCAATAAAGCTATACATATTATTAGTTCAATCAAAGCTCTCCAACTGGTCTTTTATAAGAACATAATATGGTGTCAGAACTTGGCAGCCAGTGTTTGTGCATGCTGAGCAACCCAGCCTACAGTATGGAGGAATCATTGAAATCAGGCCAGTTCAATCCAATTCTTTGTGATGTGAGAGATGATGAGAGGGCTTAGAGTCTAAGTGTATGTCCAGTGAATGTAGTTATGTCCATAATAGTTAGCGCTGTCGTTGTATGGATTGGAGTGCATAGTTCTGTGCCGGGCCAGTTCTAGTATAACGGGCAGTAAGCGTGACATATATGGGACCTGAACATACAGAATAACTCTGTGAAAGTTAATAGTTGAGCTTAAAGTAATTGTTGCAAAGATACAAAAAGAAAAAGCTAATTGTTATGCTCTTCTTGTGAGTGACTACACTAGGCTAAGAAACAAAAAGAAACAAAATGGCAAATCTCAGTCAACCTCCTCCACTCGACTTAAAGGGAAATATTTCCGAGAACTGGAGAAGATTTAAACAGAAATTCACTCTATACAATGTTGCCTCAGGAACGCTGAAAAAGATGAAAAGTTACAAACATCAATGCTTCTACACGTGATTGGCGATGCTGCCTTGGAATTGTACAATATGTTTGTATTTGCTGAGGGTGAGAGCATGAAGCCTGAGAAAGTGTTGAACAAATATGAGGAATATTGCATGCCGAAACGTAATCTAACGTATGAGAGACATAGATTTTTCACAAGATCTCAGTTAGTGCATGAGAGTGTTGATCAGTACGCAACAGAATTGCGGAGTCGTGCTCAGTCATGTGAGTTTTCCATGTTGAAAGAGAGTCTTATCCAGGACAGAATTATCTGTGGTATTTTAGACGATGGTCTAAGAGAACGTTTGTTGAGGCAAGATGATCATATATTGGTTAAAACGTTGCAAGTATGTCGTGCGGCTGAACAAACTCGAACGCATGCACAAGCGTTGAGTTCCGCAGGGGAAAACGCCTCAATTCCGGTAGATTCTTTCAGCAAGACTAAGAAGAAATTTCCTGGTTCAAAGTCAAAACGGTCAGAACCTCAAGGTCGTACTAAAAGTGATGCATGTAGCAGGTGCGGAAACCGACATAGCAAAGACAAGTGTCCCGCACAAGGTCAAACGTGCAAGAAGTGCTGTAAGCAAAATCATTTTGCTAAATGTTGTAATTAAAACCCCAGTAGCCAAGGTCAATGACCTGCAGCACTTGGAGGTAGATTCAGAAGGTTTCATGATTTGCTCTGTTGAAAAAAAAGAATCCAAGGATGAATGGATAGTTAATCTACTAGTCAATAACCAGCAGGTTGACTTCAAGGTTGATACTGGTGCTCAGGCGAATCTTCTTCCTGAGAAAGTATTTCACAAATTGAAACCAAAACCAAAGCTACAAAAAGCCAAAGTGATGTTGACAGGTTATTATGAGACAGATATCCCGGTCAAAGGTCGTTGTTGTGTACAAGTTGAGTACAAAGGGATCAAACGCAATGTGCCGTGTCTAGTCATTCCTGGAAATCGTCAGCCTTTGTTAGGATTACGGACAAGTGAAGACTTGTATCTGGTGAAACGGGTGTATCATGTTGAGAAACAAACTGAACACGGAACGGGTAAAAGTGTAGTTCAAGACTATCAAGATGTGTTTGTAGGTCTAGGTTGTCTTCCTGGTAAACACCAAATCACATTGAGAGAGGACGCACATCCTGTTCAGCATGCATGTCGCAAAGTTCCATTTCCACTTCAAGATAAACTCAAAGACGAGTTAGATAAGATGGAACGAATGGACGTAATCACACGAGTTGATGAGCCAACTGATTGGGTTTCTTCTCTCGTGGTGGTTATGAAAAAGAATGGTCAGCTCACGGTCTGTTTAGATCCAAGAGACCTGAACCGAGCAATCAAAAGGGAACACTATCAATTGCCATCAAGAGCTGAAATAACTGCACATTTTGCAGGAGCCAAATACTTCAGCAAGTTAGATGCATCTAGTGGTTTTTGGCAGATCCAACTAGATGACGAAAGCTCCAAACTTTGTACGTTTATCACGCCATACGGAAGGTACAAGTTCTTGAGACTACCTTTTGGTATTTGTAGTGCTCCGGAAGTCTATCACAAGATAGTGCACCAACTGTTTGCACACATTCCGGGAGTTAACACAATGATGGATGATGTGATTGTATGGGGAACTACCCAGCAGGAGCACGATGACAGGTTGAGAGAGGTTCTCAGCATTGTGAGAAAAATGAATCTCACGTTGAACAAAGACAAATGCGAGTTCAATGTCAAGAAGCTCACATTCATTGGTGACTTGATCAGTGATCAAGGAGTTCAACCTGATCCAAAGAAAGTGTCTGCTATCTTGAACATTGAGAGACCGAAATGTCGGAAAGATGTCCAACGGTTCTTGGGTATGATCAATTACCAAGGGAAGTTCATTCCAGATCTGTCGACCAAGTCAGCAGCGCTGAGACATCTACTAGACAAAAAGAATGTATGGACATGGGATCATGCACAAGAGGATGCATGGAATCAGCTGAAACAAGCTCTGATACAAGAGCCAGTCCTACATTTCTATGACTGCAAGAAACCAACCAAGCTGTCAGCAGAAGCATCAAAAGATGGTATTGGTGCAGTGCTACTACACCAATATGATGAAGATTGGGTTCCGATCGTATATGCATCTAGATCAATGACAGATGCAGAGACTAGATATGCACAGATCGAGAAAGAATTGCTGGCAATCACATACGCATGTGAAAGATTCCATCAATACATCTATGGACAACAAGTAGAAGTGGAGACTGATCACAAGCCACTTATTCCACTGTTTGTAAAGTCACTGGGTGACTGGTCTCCTACGCATTCAAAGGTTACTCATCAGGGTACAGAGATATGATCTCAAGGTCTTGTACACGCCTGGAAAGTACATGTATACTGCGGATACATTGTCCAGAGCAGTAGATCCAAAGGCCGAGTTGAATGCTGAAACTGAGGAAGATATCAGAGTCTATGTAGATGATATTGTCAAGAGCATGCCAGTTACATCGAACAAACGAAATCAGATTGTCGAAGAGCCAAAGAAAGATGATCAACTGCAAGAGCTGCTAGGCATCATCAGAGATGGTTGGCCGGAAACGAAGCAGCAATGTCCAGTTCGAGTAAGGGAATACTGGAACGTCAGGAGTGAACTCTCTGAAGCAGATGGCATCATCTTCAAAGGCAGCAAAATAGTGGTTCCCACTACTATGAGAAGGTTCATGCTAAACAAAATCCATGAAGGACACTTAGGCATCGAGAAGTGTAAGAAACGTGCTAGAGAAGTCATCTATTGGCCCAGAATCAACACAGACATCACTGAAATGGTCCAAAGTTGTACTTCATGCCTAACGTACAGACCAAAACAGCAAGCTGAAAGTTTACATCCTCATGACGTGCCGAACCGCCCGTGGGAAAAAGTTGCTGTTGATTTGTTCACGCTGAACAATAGAGAGTACATGGTCATCGTCGACTACTATTCACAGTTCATTGAAGTATGTACTATGACTTCTACTAGTAGCAAGGCCGTGATCAACCACATGAAAGCAGTATTTGCTCGCCATGGAACGCCATGTGAACTGATGTCGGATAATGGTCCTCAATTTGCAAGCCAAGAGTTCCAGAGCTTTGCAAAAGAATGGGATTTTCACCATACTACATCAAGTCCATATTATCCGCAATCCAATGGCCTCGCAGAGAATGCTGTGAAGATTGTAAAAAAAACTCATACTGAAGTCACAGCACAGTGGACAGGATATCCACAGAGCTCTACAAGTCTATCGCAGTTCATCACTAGCATGCGGAAAGTCTCCGGCAGAACTCCTCTACAATCGTCGACTACGATCGAATCTCCCCATGATTGACAGTTTACTCGACAACCAACATGTCAATACTCGATCAGTGAGGGGAAGAAAGGAGGATCATAAGGTGAAGCAAAAAGAGCGATTCGACAAACATGCTCGAGACTTGTCAAAGCTAAAGCCTGGAGATCATGTCATACTCCAAGACATGAAAACCAACACCTGGTCGAAACGTGGTATTGTCAGGTCTGTCCATGATCGAAACAGATCATACCAGATCGAGACAGAACAGGAGAGATACCTCGCAGGAACAGACGTCACCTCAGGCCAGTCCCTACAGAGAAAGACTTTCGTGTTTTGTAAATAGTTTATAGTTACAGAGTTCAACTTGGACTTTAAAACATAACTGCAGGATTGCATGAGCATGACATATATATTTGCATGTTATAGTTTAAAAATATAACCGGATTTAATTAGTCACTTTGATTACAAAAATCAACAGATATCACTCAATCTCAACGGAGAATTCCAGTTTCGCGAATCGCAACCGTGAAAGATATGGACTGTCGCGTAATAAGTTATATATTTGAAAGCGACAGTACTCCAGCATTAAAGGTACTATGTCCCTTTTGCAGCCAACCTCAAATGCTGTAGAACTTTGCAGGAATTATGAATATGTCATGTATGTCCTATATGTGAAATTTAAACGTTAGCAGTGTTCTCGTATTCAAATTATGCAAGGAAACCCGTTTACTTGCTAGACTTCACTGTCAGACACTATTGAGTGACTGACTGGCTTTTTTCTTCTTTGGTAATAACATACATGAAAATAGTTGTAAAGGGTACATGAGCATTTGTCTACATCAACAACCCACTTCTTGTGATGGCCAAGATTAAACTGATTTAATCTTAAGGCAGCATATAACGTATGACCATTCGGTACAATTGTCTGAAAATCAAGACTATTACTTTTGGGCTCTATAGCCCTAAAGTCGATTTGACAACTAATAGTCGTTATTTTCCCACTTGAAGACATTTTTAAGTCGCACCTTTTTTTAGGGAAGTTCTAAATTAGTATTATCTTTCAAATGCAGTTGGAATTTAACTTTTTCATTTTTGGGGCCTGCAAATGGGACATAGTACCTTTAAGGGACAGGATAATGCCCTAGTACAGTCGAGAGTGTACAGATAGTCCACCCTGTCACTTTGTACAGTTTAAGAAGTTTTATATATGTATATGTAAACCTCTTTTAAAGAAGGGAGGTGTAGTGATAGCTACATGTAGTTTAACAGAGTCTGCAAATACAGACTAGCATGTATAACTAATTATATACCTCACTTAAGAAATCCAGCCATCTGATTGGTCGAATTGCATTCATAAACTTCAACTGTTCCTGTAAAATTCTCGGTAACCATGCATAAAACATTTCAATATTTTTAATAACCATGGTTACTCCATGGTTACCCCATAGGTTTACATGTTAAAAAATGGTTTGAGCGATGGAGGATACCTTATGTGTGCGAAGGATTGGTCAGTAATTTCAATACAATTGAATCTCGATCGATCTTACCGACAATTTTATCTTGCATTGTTGACATGAAGACGAAAATAAACTTCCAAAAACCAAAAAACAACATCTGCCGATAGATCTTGATCTAAGTTCGTGCCAATATGCATTGCAAAAGTAAAAGAAGAGTCCGTATATGGAGCTTTTGCGAAGCATTGATCACACGCGAAGCCGGTTTCAATTCATTTTAATGTATATATCGTACAAAACTGCCAAGCATGTAACCACCGCGCGATGGCCGAGAGGTCTGAGGCGCTTACCTTAGATACATCACCTTTTGTACGCAAGAGTTCGAATCCCGTCTTCGACAAAAATGAAAAATATTTTTTATTTTTTATTTTTTAGTCTATTTTTTTTCGGCATATAAAAGTATTAATGACTGCTTTAATATTCGAGAAATAGTTGTTTTCATACGCTCTCGGGAAGGTTACAATTGGGCTATTCCCCTCGGCAAGCCTCGGGGAATAGCACAATTCTAACCTTCCCTTGAGCGTAATAAAACAACTATTTCTCTCAAAGCAGTCATTAATACTATAATATTGAATGACCTGCAACCCATGACTCATGCCAGGTCATGTTATGAAACTATGAGTACTTGTACAAGAGATACTACAAAGATGTCTGACTGGCATAGAGCCTCAATAAAGCTATACAACTTATTAGTTCAATCAAAGCTCTCCAACTGGTCTTTTATAAGAACATAATATTTGGAATGTACCTTTATCACCTTTGCTGATTACAACAGCACTTTTGGAGGGGTTGATCTTATAGCGTCATCGTCTTGCAAACCCAAACGTGATCTCCAACATTTCCGGAAGGTTACTGGCAGAGTTACTAACAAGAGCCACATCATTAGCCAGAACAATGACTCCTGAATAACGTTCATTGATGACACAACCCAGCCCTAAACGAGCTAGCTTTCTCACGTAATTCTTTAATGAGCCCGTCGACAAACACAGTGTATAGACTTTGGGATAAGACCCTTGCCTGATTCCTTGCGTAATGGGTATAGGGCCGCTCATCACAGAAAAATCTGCGGTCAAGGCCAACGTACAGGGACTGAATCATGCCCAAAATCAGTGACTCCTATCCAGATGATCTTAACTTGTCTATCAACCCCTCATGCCAAACAGTATCAAACGCCTGTTCCGCATCAAGAAATGCCATGTTACCTGGATTCTTGTGGAATGCATTAATCTCAGCGATAAGTTCTAGACATGCACCAATATGTTAGCATATATGAGTGTCCTTTCAGGTAACCATGCATCTGAAGCTCATCATGAATACCACTGGTGCTCAATTAATGTACTAACTGGGGCTTCAGACATATCTCAACAATTTTACAGAGTGATGAAGACAAAGTAATGCCTCTGTAATTCTTCGGATCTTGGACATCTTCCCCCTTCCACTTGCGTAGCAGAATGATGAGGTCCTCTTTAAACATTAATGTGGGCAGTGGGAATTTCTCAGGAAAACATTGAAGACTATGACGATGAGACAACGCGCCGTATAGATGTCATCTGTACCACTAGCCTTCCCTTTCTTGAGACAGCTGATGGCAGCATCAAGATCAGCAGACGCCAATGTCCAGCCAGAGTCGTAACGAACTAAGTCTGAAAAGCATCCCAGTTTACAGGCATCAGTTTCGGTGGCAGACAGGGTGGTAGGGAAGGTGTACGAGGAGCACGACTCGGCGTTTGACAGGGTCGAAAAGTACACCTTCCAGGCAACAAGATTGGAATAAGCCTCATAAATCTGATCTTTCTAACAAAGTGATTCAGTTACAACATGCGCGTCATCAGTACCACGATTCTTCTTGATGAGCCGAAAAAAGCATTGTGATTTTCTGCTGATGCACACTTAATGTCATGTGTGAGTTCATGACTCTGTTGCGCTCTTGACTGTCTAAGACTCTTCCCGAAGTTTCTCTTACACTTACAATGGATCAGAAGATTTATCCTTGACTCAATAGATGAAAACTTTTAATAGTTATCATATGTTTTTTTCGTTTTTGCCTCCTTCATAATATTCTCTCCAATTATATATGGGATCCGCACATTACAAACAATTAGCCATAATTGTCACGCCTAATCCATTTTGGAAAGAGGGGCTTTTTGCCTTTTCAGATCTGATTGAAATCACTGTAGATAATGTTGCATGTCAACCTCTTTAAAATAATACCAGGACAAAAGTTAATAATGATACAATATATTTTAAAGTTTGGTGTATGAAGGCTCTTAGTCTTTATCAATGAAAATTTTCAAAACGGATTGTACGTTTCTCTCGTATTTTGAATTTCAACACAAATTTGATATACAAATAAATTTCCTTCAATATTATGTGTTATGCAATGCTATTCGGGCCGGTTTTTAAGAAGAGTGTTAAACCAAAGTTGATGGAGCCTACATGTATTATACCTGAACCAATACTTTTTATATTGAAAATGTAAAATAATGAAATTCCAAATAGTTGCTAATAAACATTGTACAGTTTGTAACGGCAGTGAAGAGACAATTAGGCATATTTTTTGTATTGCCCATATTTAAATATGATATTGTCAAAACTTGAGCAACGATTTTTCAGTAAGACCAATATAGAGGCCAAACTCACAAACCCAAATAAATTGTTTGGATTGAAAGGAGGTCATACCAACGTTTTTAATTGTTTCTTAATTATTGTTAGAAATTAAATCTATTCAGCCAAATTAAAAAATCAGATGAAATTAAACGCAGTTTCAAAGAAGATGAATTGGAAGAAAAGAATTTGGCATTGATGAGAAATAAATTTCCCCTACATCTGAAATATGGGAAAACTGGGTAGTTTTAGGGAAAGCGAGGTAGAGATGGAACAAAGTCATTTCGATATTGTAAAGAAACCTATCCCAGAATGCATTCCCTATTCACACAAGTAGAAGGGAAGGGGAGGGGAAGGGAAGGGGGAAGGGGAGAGGGGGAGGGGGATAAGTCCAAGGAGAAGGAGAGGAGGAAGGGAGAGGGGTTAGGGGTGGATTGTGTTTTAAGAAAAACTCATGAATTAAATTTTGTATATTAATGTGTTGAGAAATATGAAACTCATTTATTAATTTATTATTTTGAAGTATTCAGTCTATTTTTTAAGATACAAAGCAATTCTTTTTTTAGTTTTTGGGATGAAACAACTATGTTGTGCGGTAATCATTTCCTGATTCCCTGATTGTGATATGTTTAAGACCTGTAGTCATTGTGAAATTATGAACAATGAATCATGTTGTATTCATGTTCGTTTTATGAAATGATTAAAAAGCTTTGTTATAAATATGATAATTTTTTGTATAAACTAGGACTATGAACAAATGCTTTGTTTCTATTTTATGTACGACAAAGGATAAGAGTTTCGAGAAATAAAATTAATGAATACAAAATAAAAGATGTAAAGGTAAAAAAAATGATATCTTGATAATCAGACATACATGTATCCACCCGAGGGGGGAATAGAGAGAGATAGAGAGAGAGACACACACACACACACACACACACACAAAGAGAGGTATAAAGCAGTGAGGGGACGAGAACGAGGGGATTTATAATATACTACATACACAATAGAAGTAAAATAAACTGCTTCACTCCTCTTCATTCCCATCAAAAAATTAAATCACGTTATTTTCTTCCCCTGTTTGCCTCTAACACTGCCTCTCACAAACTTAGTGATACACCAGACTACATATTCTACCAACATACACTCGTTTCGTTTCTTTTACATTTTTATCTCACTTCCGTATTTAAAATCCCACATTTTTCACCATAAAAGCGACACACAATATCATCTCACCCAAGCTAGACGTCAGCTGCTATTCTAACCTTCGTAATATAAATTCCGAAAGAACGTTGACAACGTAGAGACTCCTTTGATAATGAAAACTTTGTTGGAAGAAGAAGAATCAATCAATATCCACTCATAATTTGTGCTTCAGACGCAATCAAAATGGCACCGAGTTGCATAGCGTCCAACTTCAAACTAATGCGCATTTGGCAGTGATATGCATTGACAGTTTCAAAAGCAACTCACGTTATATGCATGCATACAATGTAAACGAAATGGCAAGCAAGACGAAACGAATATGGGAATTGATAGGCACCGTTGCACTTTGTAAATAAAATGGTATGAATATGAATAACACTGGCTTCTATTTGGGACCACGTTTCATTAATCGCCGTATCAGTGACAAGGTAGAAATCTAATAATATAATATGCTACTGAAATCCTTGCATTTGCCAATTGGTTTGGCACTTGTAATTGATAACAAGTCTAATGAAGATCGGGCCTAAAAAAAAAACATTTTAGCGTTAGTCGTAAGATGCGCATGATCTTGCTTTTCAATGGACGTGCTAACAAAATTTATGCATACTTTTTTAAACAAAGGTTTCTCTTGACGACTGAAAAACTCGCCAGAGGGTTTCCCGACATGAAAATGAATCGTTAGAACAATTCACACAACGACAAATTATGATGTAGAAGCAATACTTTCATCCAGATTCATGTAAAGATAGAAACAATTCCGAAGATGATCCTTGATAACGTATTATCTAGAATTCGGGCCCGGGTTCAATTTCTCAAAATTTACCTTTTCCCGCTTTGTGTTCACACTTTGTGGGGGTTTATGTTTTCTCGAATTGTCCTTTATGCTGGTGCCCCCTCCTATTTAAAGATGCTCCCCCACCCCTGAAAAAATTATGTTACGAGTGTTTGCATATTCACTCGTTTTCTTTATAGCAAATGAATCGACCTACAGATAGTATATGGTTGTCAAAATAATGAAATCTAAATGACCCGAAAGACATGTACACTCGCTTCATATAAACTTTATGTGACTTTCAATTAAAAGTATAGGCACAGTTTTTTAGAAACCATTCTGCTATGTTTACTATTCTTCTTTCAGAGGGCAATCTACAAACTTATTGGAATCGTACACGGCGTGAAAATATTGTACGAATCGAGTGGCAGGCCTCTCCATCATGTTCATTGCGAAAATTCCAGAAGGATAATACATAATACATTCATCGTATAACTATATACCTTTTCGGGATAGTTATACGATGAAATTGTGTGTCTGGACGCTTACTAACGATACGTAGTATAACGAAACGCGGGTCTGGGCATCGTTTCGAACTAGAACTCAATAAAGAATCACGCGTAATCACGGAAAGTTTTGTGTGTGGACGTAACTAGCATAACTGGGCGGGGCCTAACGTGATCGCGCGCGAAGGGAGATATGACCTCTCATTTCAGCTTCCGTTTCATGACCGCGGCGCAGCCAGCTGATTATAGCTTTACATAAATATACTGCATGCATATTGTACCAGTGGCACTACCAGTGGCACTACCAGTCAATGCAATACTACTACTACTAGTGCACATGTGTTGTAGGACAACAAATTAGCAGTGATCATGATGTGCTCCAACAAACAAGAAAGGAAAAGGGGGAGTACGTGGAGCATTTTCGATTAACTGAATTGCCTCATTGATGTGTGGGAGGAGTGATACAATTTAAAAATTATTTGCGGGGACCCACCGCAACACAGACGTGCTTCTAAGAGTCAGCACTTCCCTCGTCGAACTTGGGTTTACACTGCGCAGTAGCAAACTGCACACCGATACGACGCTTCGTCGTAGAGTTTCGGGATAATGTTGTCGTGTATGTGGACGCCCTTGAATTTATACGACGATTCTTTATACGACGTTTTGTTATAGAGTTTCGGGATAACAAAATGTGTGTGTGGACACGCGGTATAAATCTATTAACATGATATAAACAGATATTCAGGAGCAGAAAGGATGCGTAGTAGTTTGTACACAAAATAAATCGAATAGTTAACGGCCAAGATACCAACGAATATAAAAGTTTGTAATTTAAATCCAATAGAATGATGCAAAATTAAAGAGATAAATAAATGCTATGATATGACCATGGAAGTTATATGTGTTTGCTTGTGTGTGTGTGTAAGTAGAGAGATGGAATTGAGAAACATTATTATGAAAAATAATACAAATTGTGAGGACGGAAAGGACATGTAGAGAGTTCATGAGATAGATAATATAAGAGCGACATTTAGTCTTTCTTTCCTTCTTCTTTTTCTTCTTTTTAACACGCAAAATTTGAATTAACATATGCGACTTCGAAAACAAACAAGTATAGTGTGCAGTGCGAGTGAAAATCCTAGTAAAGAATTTAAACTTTAAACTTCTTATCTGTCACATACACTCTCGTACAGAGTGTTAAACGTAAGCACTGTCATTATGCTCCATGCCTTTCTTACTACCCAGTACTACAGCACACCCACTAACTACTGCGCCATACCTTCATAGCTTACCCGAGTATTACAACATTCTAACAGGGTGTCAAATCATGCCATGCTTTATGATATGAAGGTCAAAGGTGATCATATTCTTTTCATCTATTCAATCAGATAAGCTGTGCATATCAGAATTTGTCATTGTTCGCTTTCAGGTAGGCACGCAAAGAAATTTCATATGAAAGGGTTTCCCATGCACCTTTACATTTATGCCTTACCCCAAATTTAGATGATATGAGTGCACAAATAAAAAGGAAGACAGATACACATCTCGTTATCCTGACTACTACATAAGAACACTTTTTCTGTGCCTCTGAAACTGTTTATAGAGCAATAAACGTGAAGTCAAATGAAAGCGATGTACTAATGTGAAGAGTTATGTGATATATAAGATCTAAGCGCTGTTTTATATCTTTTTGCTCACATTATACTAAAAAAGCATGTTGATGCATTATAAGGAACACATGTATTCCCAACAACCAAGGTGTGTACTAAATGGACACTGTGGGATGTCTTTATGCAAGGCTGACTATTAGGTTTACCGTTATACCTCCTTATCACACCACTGCTTTTTTCGTCTACTCACGCATTCAACGGTTTGCCCATTTGTTTAGCTCAAAGAGTAAGAAAGAGAGAGAGAGAGAGAGAGAGAGAGAGAAAGAGAGAGATAGAGAGAGAGAGAGAGAGAGAGAATGTGTGAGTCAGAGGGAGAGGAAGAGAGAGAGAGAGAAATAGAATGTGTGAGTCAGAGGGAGAGGTAGAGAGAGAGAGAGAGAGAGAAAAGAGAATATGTGAGTCAGAGGGAGAGGTAGAGAGAGAGAGGTAGAGAGAGAGAGAGAGAGAGAGAAAGAGAATGTGTGATTCAGAGAGAGAGATAGAGAGAGAGGGAGAGAATGTGTGAGTCGGAGGAAGAGGTAGAGAGAGAGAGAGAGAGAGAAAGCTTTAGTTTAGATTGGAGCGGATTGGATTCCCCAAATAATATTCAAATTAGATTCCCCGAACAAATTCAAGGTGAGTATTTAAAAAAAAATATATTTTGATATTTTAATTACTTTTTGGTGGGAGTTCTGATCATCCTCAATCTTACAGCGAGGGAGGAGCCTGGTAATTATCGGTTTATGTTCCTAATTCTAGGTCCCTTTGCATTTTGCACTTTATAGGTCAGAAGATAATTAAAAATGTCAGCTTGCTCATTCCCAGTTTCCTACTGTTTCTTTTTCATTACTTGCCTACTCTCTTATCCGCTCTCTCTCTCTCTCTCCCTCTCTCTGTTTTCATCTCTTTTCACCTGTTCAATTGCTGTCGCTTAGTTAATCTAGATCAATTTCCAAATTATAACTCTACTTCATAGCCGATCTATAGCTCAAAACATTACAATTGTCCTATTCATTTCACCCCTCCCCAGTCTTCTCTCTTTCTTATATTACTACCTTTTCTCTCACCCCCTCTCTCTCCCTCTATCTTATACCAATCTCTCGACTAATTGGCTATGCCATACTGCTTTCTTTCTCTCATTAACAACATGGGGGTGGGGAGGGGGGTTAGGGGGAGGGGAGGTTTTTTTAGGGCGACGGTGTTTTAGGCGGACAGGGAGTTTGAGGTATTTTAAGTTATATTGTTTCTGTTCTGTCATTATTTGTCATATCATTCGAAATGTATGAGCTTGTTTTTGTATTATCTATAAAATGTAATTTTGCTTTACATGAATTCGTTGAATAGAAGCACAATACATGATATTAACACAAAATAAAATGTGAGGGATATAGGCGAGGGTGTTCTTGTGTATGTTATTGTGATGTGTTTATGTGTGTGGGTGTGCATGTGTACGTGTGAGGACGAGTGGGTTGCTTAGTTGGGTTTGGGTAGTAAGAGGATGGGGTTATGATTTGTTGTATATTTTAAACGATTTCAGTTCAATTTGGGTCTTTTGTTGTTGTCGTAATCTATTAATTGTACATGTATTAAGTTGATCGAATTGTTATTGAACTGAGAAAGAATTGAATATTGAAGAATTATTTGTATTGTTTTGATATTGAATGTAATTAAAGTAAATAATTACACGGTGTGTGTGTGTGTGTTTATTGTTTTTGTTTACACACGTGTATCCTTATGAGATAACTCAGGTGTGGGACCGACCTTTAACGTCACCATCCGAAAGACGTGAAAGACGGTTCGCAAACCTGGTTCCTTTCAGAGTCAGTTTGTAGACGAAGACAGAGAGCACATACATTACCACCAGACCAACTCACATCACTAATACTGATGACACTTAACAATAGGCCTATTTACTTTTGACAGGTATTCACCTTATATTTAATTTTTACAAAACTTAATAACAGTAATACTTCGATGTATTTCAGGCGTATAGGTCTGTACGAAAATACAAATTGATTCACATCATATCTTGGGAAAACCGAATACATGTAGTACTGACAGGAATTCTTACAATACTTATAGTACATCTCGGGAGTATCAAAATACAAATGTATATGGACCCAATACAGTGTCTTTAGAAGACAAACAAAATCTGTTATAAACACTGGGCAAGATATCTTTTAGAAATTTGTAATCACATTTCACTTATATATATTTCGGTATTTTATGTTTAAAGAAGAACTTACTACTTAGGGCCTTTATGTTTTCCATCTCAGGTACGATATTTTGTTGTGATATCCTGACGATTAAAAATTAATGACATATGTTTGGGATCCTGTTTTATCAAAACTTATAGACACTGTGCAAGATATCAAGCATATTTGGCGTTTACATGAAAATAAAAGTCACTTGGCAAAGTGAATGACTCAATGAGGATGATTGACAGAGCTCCAGAAATACCATTCTCGTGTGCAATACTACTTACTAGCAATATAACATTTCATAAACATTTTCTTTGTATCACTAAAAAGGCTCGGTCAGATATTAAGCAGCAAAACCGTGTTTTTTAAATATTTTTGTTATGCTGACGGAAAGTGTCAATACGCTTTCCATTTCTGTATTGTTGAGCACAGAGCTCGTTAAAAAAATTAATACGCACAAGTCCTTTGTTGCGCAAAATTGCTATTTTAAATAATTTATATACGTTTAAAAAACGCGGCTGCTTTATTTCTCCGGCGGTTTACCGCGCTATATATACCCGAACAAGCCTTTACCTGTTGAATACCTGGAATGCATATGCATTCAACATTTTATATATTGACATATATGTATAAAGATGGTATTCATGACGGACAGAAGAGTACACCATGAAGAGGTTGAAATCATTTCAGCTCACAAACTCTTGAAAGACTGGAATATCAAAGGAAATGAAAATAGAAGGTTGTTATTTACAAAATGGAAAGAGTTTCGGCACAATAATCTTAGAAGGAATTATCACAAGTATATATCAATAACAGATGTTTCGCTGAGCGAAATTAATTTTGTGCTTTTTTTTTCAAGCAGGTTTAAAATCTTAGAAGAGATTTTTAGAGTTCAGATTGTTTGTTTCATAAGATAAGAAAAAAGGTTAATTTTTGTTAATTATAATATCAGGAAAGCTAGATATTCATTCTCTTTCAGCCTCAATGAAGCATTTAGGTATTTTATAGAAAGTGAATTGGCAATTTAAATATTTACAATGTCTGTTGTATTTATGATCGATGTTTTTTATAGTAGGATTTGAAATGGCCTTTCTTTGAATATTTGTTTTTCAAGGATACCTTAATTTCGACTTCGATAATAAGCGAAGCCATTTTAGACACTAGTCTTGTTCGTGTAGTCTGTCGAGCGTCAAGTCACTGGAGATGAGCTCTCCAGTTTTCCCAGTTTCCACGTTTTGTCCTGTTTTTACAGTGACACCAGTGTTTCGGCAGTAAATTGCTTAGTTCCGGCCAAAGAAATTGAATTTTGAGTCTGTGTTGTCTTCGACTCTTCATGCTCTTCGTTTGAGGAAGCTAATAAAGACTTCGTAATCCCATTTCGAGTTTGGAACTTTTGCAATTTGTTTCATGGTCAGCGAACCAACAGATATTGGAGCATTCTTTGTCTCATAACGAACACCGAAAAGATCTCTTAATGTGTGTATTTCACTGTTTGACATGATATATGGATAATACGACATTGTAATTTACACATTTGAAATACACTGATTATAATCTACAAAATACTTTAGGATATTTCTCCTTGTAATAACATGTAAAACAAAAAATGTCTTCATGGAATATATCAAAATACGTTTATAACAAAGCTCGTTCTCTTATTTGTTTATATCTGAACGCTCCACATTATATTTGCACACATAGGATATATATAGCCGGTAGCAATTCCAGTAACTTATTTTTAATGTCTGATTGCAATCATGATATGTACAGAAGGGGGCAATCCAATTTTGCACTCTTCTATAGGCAATACTTCAAACTATTAACGATAATGAAAGAGCTTTTATGTTGATAATTTCCTCACTGCAGAGTATTCTGTAGCAATTTGCAATCATATTTCACATTTGACATATATATTTCAGTATTTTATGTTTACAGAAGAAGTTACTTAGGGCTTATATTTTCCATCTCATGTAGGTTATTTTATTGTCATATCCTGACGATTAACAATTCATGACATTTTAGGATTCTGTTTTATTAAACATAAAATCCAAAATGGAGGGACTTATAATAATCTGTCCCTTTTCCCTACGGTACAGAATGACAGAATCCTTGTTGAATTCTTGTTGAAATAATAATTTTCCTTACTTCGCCAATGATGAGAGTATCAGGAGGATTAACATCTGTTCATCTGGATAACGCCTTGAATTTCACGTCTTTCATTTGCATTTCTATATTTTTCTAAAATTTCAAATATTATTTACCATGTCTCCTTTCATCACAATTCTGTGGTTTACAATTTAAACATTACAATGCAAACTTTGTATTTCTTTGTGATTAGATATAAGCAATGAGTAGAAATATTTCAGAGTAGAGAGCATGTTAATTTCATTTCATTATATTGAATTTGATTTCATTTAATTTCTTCTTTATTTTACAAACCACGATAAAAATAATGTATAACGATAACCTAAATAAATCTGATGGTATAAAAAGGTACACAATTGCGAAATGCTATTACTGAAGACTTCACTTCAAAGTGTAGTAATATTTCAGATTTTTCGTTAATATTTCAACAAAATAATATAAACAAATACCTTTGAAATTCTGTGTTGACAATCTTTTCCAAAAAATAATATATTACATAAAAATAAATATATATAAATATCAAGAAAAGAAATATTGATCGGTAAATAATATTGTGCTCAATAATAATAAGTTGGTAAATTGTAGAAATACATATTGAAAAAGGTGAATTAGAAATAATTTTCATTGTACAATCATCACACATCATTACAAATTGTCTGTCATTGCAAGGTACTTTCAATAATAAATTAAAGTAACTGAAAGAGAGCCTTAGACGATGGATATGCGCAATGACAATTGACGTCATAATTGCTCAGTTCAGATGACATGTGTGATATGAATAGTCCTAAACTGAAGTGAGACTAACAAGCAAAATTAATAAATTTGTTTGTAATGGCTACAAATAGGCATGATTAAGTACCTGAGGCTGATATATAAAATATAATAGTAATATTGGCGGGCTCTACTTCCTGGGAATATGAATATTGGAAATATTGCTCTTAAAAAAACGATAGTGCCCTCAAGTTACAACTCGGGCAATATGATTCTGATGTCCACCATGTCCCCCTCAAGGCCATGCAACAATGGGGAACTTTGATAAAGCTACACAACCATTATACTCTCATATCATTGGAACAATGTAGTCCTCAATTGAGAAGTATATGTTTTGAATCTCATGAAGTACCAAATAGCTTATCAGCGAGATAGATTTGACCAGCTTTTTCCAAAACATCCTTCAGGGCTTCACACTCTGTTGCCTCGGTTTGCTTCTCTCTCCAGTCTCGAAGCATTGATAGTGTACCCATGTATGATACACGTGGATTCTTCATGTTTGTGTTGACATAACGTTCGATATCTTCTGGCTCAAAGCCGAGAGCCACCCCAAGAGTATCAATCCCTTCATGCTTGACAACTTTTTGAGCAATAGCTTTCAGCTTTTTTTCAAAGTCTTTCTGTCTACCTGAAATGTTCCTGAAATAACAAATATTTATAAATAAATTTTAGTTTAGTATGTTTTTAATTACATGTACTGACAACAGGGGGGGGGGTAGGTGTTGCAGACAAAAATGCATTGAAGAAAAAAATCTTTCCCGGACCCTAATTTGGATGGAGGTATAGAACAAAAATATGACAGTGCAACACCCCCGTGGGAGTAGAGAGGGTGCAAAAGGTGCATGAATGAATCCGATAACCAGAGTAATATCCGTAAAGCGCTTAGAAATTGCTTTTTGTATAAAGCAATACATATAAACAGATTATTATAATTGTTACATTCTTTTCCCCCAAGTCTTCTTAATTTGAAATGTTATTATTTTGAAAGTATCCCATGCAAAATAGCAAATGTGAAATTCATTTATTATTTATTTGCGAGCGAGCCTCAGACTGGTTTTTATTTATAGCATACTGACATCATTCAATTTTCTCCATTGGGCTTTGATTATAAGATAAGTGAGCCCATTTCCCCTTCTCTTCATTTATTGAAGTTTTGTATTCAATTGCAAACTTACAGTGCAGCTGAGAAAAAGATATATGTTTGGAAATACTGTTCACACTCTAATCATGCAGTTTCTGCAGCAATGTCGTTTTCATTTACGTTGCAATAATTTCTGTAATGAAGTTTGTTTGAGTGGCAAACTGCCCCCTTGACCCTCCCTCCTCTAAGGACAGTGATTTAAGGTTTATGGCACTGGTTTTTTTAACTAGTACCAAATAGCTTAATGACCCTTTGACAGCCTGAAACTTTACAAAGATAAAGAATTAGAAATCAGTTACAACTTTTTCTTTTGGCATGGACCTAGGTTAACCTCCCATAGCTTAACGAAAAAATGTCAGCGTTGCTTTATGTGCATGAGGTATCCCTGAACAGCCAATTGTTTACGGAATTTTGTAACAAAATTGACATACCTTTTTGGTTGGAGCCGAAAAAAATATATACCCACAAGCAATATGTTTTTTTTCTATTGATGATTAGTGAGCATGGGTGGATCTTAAAGAAAGTTAACAGTAATCTGAATTAACTCCTGTATTTTGATAGAACAGTGCAATTGAAAATGGTGTTTCGGACGTTACATTTTCCGTAAACAATGTAGGCCCTCATTTAACCCACTAGAACAATCATTTAATGAGATTGTTTATGGTTTGAATAAGCTGATTAGTTACTCCAAGTCATTAAATTAAAAGAAAATATAATTTAATTGTAGTAGCGCTTATATTATAAATATATTCAAAATTTGAAAAAGTTGTCTCATTTTCCGTAAACAATTTTGTAACGTCCGAAACAACTTTCAATTTGAAGTAGCAGAAAATATATGAACTGCAGGACCTATCTTTCGTAACATTTTTTAAACATTTCATGGCGGCTACCCACCAAAAAAAAGAAAATTGCAATACATCATTACAATACTATTTTATAGTTAAAACCAATTTTCCGTTAACAGTTGTAACGTCCGAAACAAATGTAACGTCCGAAACAAAAAATACCAAATAAATGATGATAATCCACATTTGAGGGTATCTGGAGTGAATAAATCATTATGAAATAAGTTGTTATAAGTCTTAACACAAGTCAAAACACAAATCAGGTCTTTCAAATCCAATAATTTTGTGTAAACTCAAGAAGGGTGTTTCGGACGTTACACTATTTGATTGTTAACACATAGTTTGCAAATTTCAACTAATTTTCGATCATATGTGCAAGTTACAATTTCACAATGCACACTCCTGTTAAAAACACTATTTTGATCATTTCATTTAGATCTAAATATAAAAATATGAAGAAATATGATGCAAAAAATCAAATTTTCCGTAAAATATCTAAATTTTCTGCAAAATTGACTTATAAAACATAAATATTGAAGCCACACTTTGTGGTGCAAGGCATTCCTGGCTGCTTTAGTATATCCTTAATTGTAATTTATCAGAACAAATCTCAATAAAAGTGACTCATACAAATTATTCAGCCATTTTAACAGCACTTTCTGTTATGCTGTTAGCACGTTTCGGATGTTACATTAAACTGTTAACAGACATTTTCATACTTTAACTAGTTCAAATGAGGGGCAAAGATAGATGTGAGAATAGTAAATTTCAATTTTTCAACCTCTCCTCTTGCTATTTGCATTGCTGTGTGTTTGCAAATCATCACGTTTTCATTTTTACAGAGGTTGTTCCAAATTATGTCATATAACCAAAGATTGTATGGTCAATCTAAACTATTTGGTAGGTTACAAAAGCTCAAAATCACCCACTTAAGCAATACCCAGTGTACATGTACATGACACGGGTATGATACAGGTATATAAAGTTGATAAAATCAAGCAAATTAAAATGTTTTTCTAAAAATGTATGGGAAGTATGGATTTTCATTTGAAAATACCTTTTAAAAAGGGCACTCAGTACACGTAACTAATCTGTGTAGAAAGTACATACATGTATAAAAGAAAAGGGCATTACCAGTAATACCTTATTTAATGATCCTAAACATATACATGTAGTTATGTATCTTCCTCAAATGTATGCATACATACAAAATGTATAAGCTAGTGTAGGGATTTATTTTGAACTTCTGAAACTCCCCTTCATATCCATGATTCATCCCTTTCATATTAATAGGTCATCCCTCATTCACATTCACCCTTTTCATCCACCATCCTTTCATCTGTCTATCTCTCTCTCTCATTGGTTTCAATGTTCACCTGATGCAGTCAAGCTTATATAGTATAATTTACATATACTATGAATATTCAATATATACCCTTTGTTTATGTTTGAATATTCAAGAATACTTTGTGATGTTGATTTATACTTGTATGGGACTATATGAATATTTATTGATTTATTCTACTTTGCATGGAATGTATGTGGAATGCTACATAGAATGCTGTAATGCTTTTACACATTAAAACCTGGTCAGTTAGCTATAGCTAGTAGTTATCAATCCTACAGCATGTCTGCTGGGCTGCCTCTGTGTTAAGAGTGCTAAGAATTATCTGTTAGAACCGCAACCTACACTAGTGTGAAATATAAATGGGCTGTCCGTTTTTGTTTTTTTTCCTCTACGAAATGTCAAAGTTGGGGGTGCGGCGCTGCGGCCTTATCACCGGCAAATACGGTACATGTTTAACCTACACTGTATATTGTTTGTCACCTGTAATATAGGCACAGCAAGAGTTAAGATCTATCAACCAACCAACCGACCAACCAATCATTCCATCCATTCATCAATCGGTCATCAATTAAATAAATAAATACTTATTTAAGAGCATTAAAACATATTGTCGTTTGAAACAGCCTCCTAATACAAATAGTGGTAAAGGATGATTGTTACTACAGTAGTATTATAACCTAAAACATACACAATTTTAAAATACATCAAAAATGTCTCATTCTCGAGATGTACATACATTAGGATTCACTTATTTCTTATTACCGTACTTACATGACTGGGGGTACTTTTTTATAGTTTTATTTTTTTAAAGATTTGTCAATGTTTCAGTGCTTACATACATGTATGTGTTAGTGATATTATTGAATGGCACACTATATAGTTGAAGGCAAAGAACATTAGCAAGCTGATTAAACATCTATATTGTAGAGTTTGTAGAAATTGATGATCTCATTGAAATGTTAACATCGTGTAACATCCGACACAAACCATAGTATACATTTCACACTGTTGTTCATAACATGCAATAAAGAGTATGTTTCTAAGTGAATTGTCTAAGGAGTTTTGATGACTACAATTGCTAGTAGCTTCATATTTCACTCTGTTAGATCACATAAGCATTTTAAACTACCGGTACACGTTCTTGAAATGAATAATATACCTTACATAAATTGAGTGGTCGATGAAGACAAACTTGGTATACATGTATGTGCTAAACTAATTAAAACTGCACAATTTTTTTCCATAAATGTTACAAAAGTATTTTTCTGCAAACAATTAATGTAACTGAGGTCAATAATACCTAAAGAAAAGCAATTAACTTGAATAAAGTTATAATGTTAACAGTGTGTAACGTCCGAAACATCAGTGGTGTGCCATATGAAAATTATTAGGCAATGCACCGGTTCCCAATTTTTTTTGCATGTATTTACCTTATATCATCAGTTGTTATAATAAAATAAGTTTGACCTAAGAAAAAAGCATTTTACCTATTAAAATAAAAACTTGTTATTGTCAAAACCCTAATTTAGAGCTATTTTTCACTTTCAAGGGATACAAAATCTGTATTTTTCAAGATAGAAACTCAACAATTTGCATGAGTAATCTCTGAAACATATTCTTAAAGACCCAACATATTTAAAGGTGTAGTTAATAGCAAATGAGTTTTATATCACAGTTATTAGATATGCTATAGTTCACAATAAAATTGTAAAAACTCAAAGTATTCATATCTGGTGTATAAATAAGGAGATAGATTAAGGTCCAGAATTTGCATTTCTCAAAAATATGATTAGTCCTCATCCTAAAAATACAAGTTTGAAGTGAGTAAACATAATTTCATTTTGGACCCATTTGTGGACACATTTGGTATAAGTTAAAAAAACCAGTGCCTTATACCTGCACATGGTCTGATCTTTAATAGTCTGAATGTACTAACCATACTAACAGTATTAAAGGTGAGAGAAATGATCATAACTTACTCCGGAGTTTCACCTGTAATTTGATGTGATGTTTGCAGCTTATGTGAACTTGATGCACCTTGTTCTAAAAATGTTCGAAATCAGGAAAAGAGTACCAGTCAAATAATGAATACTGTACAAGGAACTGGAAAGCAATCATTATGTTTTAACTTGTATATTTAAGGCAAATTGAAAACCTTCATTGCTCCAGATAAATACATGTATCTGATGTAAAGGCTGAATTGCTTTATAAAGAATATAGGAAGGACAAATTTGTTCCTTATTGTGATAAACAAATACAGCTAAATTGCTTCATTCACTTTATTAAATCCAAAATATGAGAGCAATGCTAGATTCCAAAGGGAGAACATCATTGCCAAAGACGAATTCAACTTTATTTTCATTATCAGTGTGGTATTGGACCATCAATGGGTGTACCAAGGATTTTTCCTCCCAAAATCTATGATGATGACTGATGCTGCAAATCACAAATCACAGAGAGAACATATTGCATTGATAGCTATTGTTAACGACAATCATGCCAACTGGTCTAACTATTACACAACCATGAATACCTTGGCCATGAGTTGGAAGACTAGTGGATCTGCGAGGAGTGGTAAAGTTGAATTTACAGAGCAGTTTTTCCAGTGTTTGTCCTGTCTGACCTACTTGGAGGATCACTAATACCTCTTCATCTGTCTGGCTACTCAGGTCCAAGATGAAGAACCTCGTCCTTTTGTGTCCTCTCCGTAAATCGCCATACTTGACAGTCTACGAAAGAAAGAGCATAGAATGACCAAACAATGTTTTTCTTCTTTTATATACAAAAACATTATTGTATAATAAAGTAAATGTGGTGCACTTATTTGCTCTTGCTAAATAAATCAAAACAAAACAAATCAAATCAAACCAAACCAAATGAAACATAATCAAACATATGATCACACAGAGACCGATATCAGTACGACTAGACACCGACAAATATATCACATTACCCGAAATGGGGGAAAATAGTCGGTTTGGAGTCACTTTGGTAGTGTGACTGAGGTTTTGCAGCTCATGATTCATGCATAAATACCTAACTCACAGTGTCACAGAGAAGATTACCAATGCTTTGATTTCATCTCTTCTTGATTTTGGAAATGCCCTCTGATTACATTTGCCCTACTAACAACTTTTACAATTAGAAAATTGCAAAACTGTGCTGATTGTGCAGTGACCATCTTCAACAAACACAGTCGAACCACACCAGTTCTCAAAGCTTCTACCGGTATTGGAAAAAGAGACCTTCGGGTTAAAGTTATTTAGCTAATCTTTTCTTTTCTCAGAATCCATGTGACTGTTTCCAAACCCTGACTGTTATGTTTTATTGATTTTTGTCTTTGTTGCATAAAATAAAATGAAAGCTCTCCATCGAGGAATTAAAAATTGAGGAGTTCAAGAACAACCTGTCTTCTATTTTTCTTTCGGATATGTTGTTTCCTTCTCATTGGTAAGTTTGTGTAGAGATACGAATGTGTTTTGTTTTATGCACAAGTGCCCCATTGAGCATTTGATTTCAAGTACATTTGGTGCCTGACTAATCTTATGTTATTATCATATTATTTTTATTATTCACTTTTGATTATTACTATCACTATTATTATGTTTTATTATCATTATCATTATTATAAAGGAGAACTTACTTCATATTCAATTGGAACACTGTCTATGAAACAAGTCATTTTGACGTCCACTTCTGCCACACTGATAAGAACCTCTACTTCAGGAGAAATAGAAGCGAAACCTACGCCTTTCTCCTGGGACGCTATCTGTCACAAAACGATTAAACAAAATACAAATAATAGCAAATAAAAAATCAAGGGAACACTATTTAGATTTCACTTGCAAGGTTTTCAAATTGATCTGAATGGCTTGCTCTTAGTTGCTCGAAGTCAGATTTCCCCCTCTTTCATTTTCTTCTTCCAATGTTCTGTTCTTTTGATCAGATAGATACTGGTATGAATGCATGCAAATATACTGTTAACTGGCTTTTCATATTCGTTTTTTCCAAGACCCCATAGCAAAGTACTATTTGATTCACCTATCAAATACGAACGATTCTATATGGGTTGATTCCACCTTGCATACATTTACTGTTCCTATGTCAGGCAACCATCTGTCAAGCTTTCTAATCATCAAGAGTACATGTACTTGTGGTCTATTTCACAAGTAATGTAACACTGAGCACGAGTGCATGTGGCAAACTGTTCATCAGCAAACTGGGTGGTGAGTGTGTGAGCACTTTGAAACACATTCAAGTTTTAATTACACACATCATCGTTAGGTTCTGATAAG
>JAVYIG010010660.1:0-67290 GCA_035222895.1 Strongylocentrotus droebachiensis | reverse complement strand
AGTCTATTATATCTGTGGGGGAATTCATTTCCCTTCCATCAATTTCTAGTAATAGCTATTGCAATATAATTCTGAACATGCATAAAATATTATAGACAAGAAAATACAGAGATAAAGTAAATAATATGCAGACAGTACAATAGATAATATTTTCATTGATATATAGATTTGTAAAACATATAAATTGAGAGACAGCTTTCTAAATAACATGCACAAATTTTCTCAGAGAGAAGAGAGAGTTGTTTGCCTACAAAAATATTTTCATTGAACCCCTCTTAGAAGCAGGGCATAAATCTCATGAAAAAGAAACACAAAAGAGATGACAAAGGAATGATATCAATGAGAGTCTACTCATAACAAATTTGGTTGCTTTAACATCAGAAAGAAGAACAAAAATCAAATAACTATACCTATTCTTTTATCTTCTTTAAAACAGATCTCTTTGTTTATACATAGCTCCCTTTTGCTTTGTTATTAGTTTGTTTTTACACTCACTAATGATTCCAAATCTATTTTTCTGATGTTTTTCTCCTTTTTACTTTATTAAAAGTATTTTTTTTTTTAATTGTTGGGAGTCGTTCTTCTTTTGTATGGCTTCACTATTTTCATCTTTGTAGCAAAACCATTACAAAGAGTAAAATTAAAATCCAAAACAAGACAATCATGAAGGACAAACTTGTTTTTATCTTGACGCTTTCATTAGCTGGTAAATATAGCAATTAAATTTTTAATTCTCCTTTTTACTTTATTAAAAGTATTTTTTTTTTAATTGTTGGGAGTCGTTCTTCTTTTGTATGGCTTCACTATTTTCATCTTTGTAGCAAAACCATTACAAAAAGTAAAATTAAAATCCAAAACAAGACAATCATGAAGGACAACTTGTTTTTATCTTGACGCTTTCATTAGCTGGTAAATATAGCAATTAAATTTTCCCTCTCGACTCCTCCTGATATGTAGTTTAGAGACGATGGAAAAAAGAAAATGTTGCTAAGATGGGCGAGTTTATTGTGAAAAATAAACACAAGCCATGGATCCCATCATACTTTGGTCCACACTTTAAAAAGTTCTGTTAGCATGTCTGAAAACAGAATACAAGCAAGTATATCTAAAAGAAAATGGGAGAATTTGAGTCAAATCTTGAACTCAAGCTTTAAAAAAAATATTCAATAAACCCCCTTTTCTCAATTTTCATAAGGAGCCTTATTCACTTATAAACGTTTGTCTTCATAAAGCAACAAAACTATCGGCAATGGATAAATAGGACATTTTTTTCAAAGTTTTTTAATTTTTTAATTTTCTGTCCCAACATACAAATTCTTACTCGATTAGTTCAAACAACTTCATCTCTTTTCTCTCAAGTAAATCTCTCATTATTGAAATAAACAGAAAATAAAATAAAACATAACTAAATCATCTGACGCATTCTAGTACTGTCTTTGCTATGTACTTTCTGGCAACACAAATATCAATAAAGCATTGTATACACAATAATATATATATATATCATCAATATAGGTATTCTTCTGACTAAAAATTTGGTACTGTATATTTCTATAGAATGTTGAGATAAACATGAGGCAATAAGTAGTACCTTTTCATAAGGTTGATAAAAGAAGCATAATATATGCATAAAAACACACATCTGTGATGATAGAAATGATGATAATCATCAAACTAATGGCAATAGTAGTATTTTTCAAATTGTGATACAAAAACAATGTAATAGTAGCAAGCAAGAGTACTGAGTACACTTTATATTTGGTATTAATTCTCCAGTACATTTTTCAAGAGTACACAGGTCTTGAAGGTTAAATGTACAATGTACTTTTGATGGCAATTCTGCCTGTACTAATATGACCTCACAAGTTAAAGCATCCTTTGTAGTTTTTCTTCTTATAAATGAAATTTCTTCTGCCATCTCTAGATTTTGTTTCTCCTTTCTTCTCTATTTTGAGAATAGTGACAATACAAACTATTAGGAATGCAGGGGAATAAAACAAGAAAAAAAGAATATAAATCAATTAAAAGCTGTAATTTTTAAGAAATTATTCTTTCTTTTAGCTGAGCCTCATAAAGACACACTTATGGGCTATTTATTTTCCATTTTCAGTCAGCATTCACTCATATAAAGCCAATCCACCTAAAGCAGATTTCATTTCAAAACATATTTTGGAAAATTACAATCATGTTTTTGATTTGCACTTTCCTGGAAAGAAGTACCATATTCCCAAAATTTAAGTACCTCCAATTTTCTTTTGCTTTATTAAATGCCCAAAATATAATCTATACAAGATCCAACTAAGCACCATTGAAAAAGGAATTATAGAAGAGAATATTTCAAGACATAGAACTTTGCACTTGTGCAGACAGGCAGTCTATGCTGTTTAATAGCAAATATGAAAGCAAGCCCAATATATTGCCTGACTTCACAATGATCATAACAACAGTATGCATAGCTTGACAATAGGAACACTGATCAGGAACAGATACAAAACATTGCCTTTCACAAGTGCGAACATGTATGCCGATAAGCAAGAGAGGGCGCTAGACGAGTTCCTGTATCTCCTGCTTGATGGTGACTGTGCGATTGAAGAGAGCAGTGAGCTCCTGGCCTATATTGGCGCCCAGGGTAGGATGCGTGGATGCCATCTTGGCAAAGTTGACGAGGGCTTCACGGAGACGATCCACCTCTTCCTTCAACACACCTTTCTCCTCCCGTTCCTGATGAGAGAGAAAAAAAGTATGTATCGTTTTAAATCACCATGGATTCACCAAGAAAGGTCTGGTTTTAAAAAAAAGACTATGCTGTAATGAAACTTGCTTGGAATCTTCAAATGAACTAAGGTTATTTGATATACGTTTCTGGAAAAAATGTTGCAGACAAAATTATCCATCTTTAAATATAATCCTTTCTTAGAACAACATATCAAAGGCAAGCGGTATTTCTGTCTCTGCCTGTCTGTTAATCGTGATTAATTCCTCAAGTAAATCTTCTCTTCTTTCTCTCTCTCTATATCAATCCTACTCTCTCTCTCTCTCTCACTCTCTTTCTCTCTCTTCTATTCTTATCTCTTCTCACTGATATTTCTTATTCATATTTTGTAGGTTATCAGTTATTATCTTAAAGCTTTTGGTTTCAAACATAATATACTCGACTGGGAGCTAGATGGGCATTAACTCATCTCTTATAAAAAAAAGCTTTGATGCCCTTTTAGCCTTCTGAACATACAATATTCAAATACAACAGTAAAAACACAGGAACAATAACACTCAAGAAATCCCTTGACAATAAACCGTTCCAAAATCTGCATGTCGCAATTTTTGCTGCCATATTTTGGCTTGATTAGATTTCATAGTTGCTTTAGTTCCACAAATTACATTATTGTTTGAGTGAAGAATTTGATCCCGGGACTAGACTACATGCTGAGTGAGATCTGTGTGCTGAATGACATTCACGTCACCACAACGTTCATTCTATCTCGTCTGCTCAGAACCAGAATGATGTTCACTCACAGCGCTTCACATGAGTTAACACCCTTCTGGCTCTCAACAGATGATCTCGTTCTTTACTCCCAAAACAAAGCAATGTTTCCAACAAGGAATTTGATCTTATCTCGTCAGCTTCTGGGAAAGAGATGAAGAGAGATATCCTCCGTACCAATGCCTAGTGTCCAGCTCAATCCTTCAAGGAAGTTGAAGATATTCTTTTTCAATAATATTATACTATACCATCACCTGTTTGGAGCCAGAAGGGCATTAACTCTGTATTACAGTATATGACAGAATGCCCCTGTGTCTCCAGACAAATTATCCTCTACATATAATTGCTGTCCTGTATAAAATAGACTTGACTGCTGATGTCTGATTACATTCTGAGCATGTTTTTTTGCAATTTGATGCCCACGTGATTAAATGAACAATTTTGTAAAAATAAAATAGGAAATATGTTTTCACCTTGCTGAGTTGGTCCCTGAGTGATGAACATTGAGTACAATCTTTGCCATCTTCTGACTTCCTTTCACAATATCTACTGTAGAGAGAGATAAAGAGAGAGAGAGGGAGAGAGAGAGGGAGAGACACAGAGAGAGAGAGACAGAGAGAGAGAGACAGAGAGACAGACAAAGAGGGGGGAGAGAGAGAGAGAGAGAGAGAGAGAGAGAGAGAGAGAGAGAGAAAGAGAGAGAGAAAGAGAGGAGGGAGATAATGAGAAAGATAATTACTAAAGATAATAATTAAAAAAATTAAAAAAACTTTGCGAATTCAAGGTCTTGATCTAATAAAGCTAATTTACAACTGTTCCATCAACAACATTAACTTCCAGTTACTAGCAGTGTCAATACATTTATTGATGTTGTTCTTTATATGAAAACAAATATTACATCCTGTTTTCATCAGCAAACACAAAAGAAACATTGACACAGAAGGACCAATGTATGAACTTGTGTATTGCTCTTTTTCTCAATTTACATACTGTTGAATCCTTCATCATCTATGTGAAAAGGCACATTATCTACAATTCTACATACTCCTATAGTCCTAGTTGTATACCATAGCCTATACAGTCCTATATATATATATATATAAACAATAATCAACCAACCATCAAACATATAGATAGTAATAATAATATAACACACTTAAATTGCACCATCTATACAGTGAAACTATTCAGAGACACATTATGAAATATAAAAGTAAGAAAGAAGAAATACGAAATAGACTACAAGATAATATAAAATGTGTTGAATTACATTCCTATATTGCAAGCTTTGACTGTCTTCAGGTTAGGAATCAAAAGTTTCTAAGGGACCAGAATTGAGATCAGTGTAAACATGCCCTCTAAGATTTCCACATTCCATTTTCAGTAACACTGGTTCCTTCTTACGTTACACAGTAGCCGATGGCCATATACCAATTCAAAGCATCAATGTATCTATCAAACCTGAAATGGGTTTACCAGTATGAATAGACCCTCTAAACATGTCCAACCTCTCTTTCCCACACTGGCCATTTCAACACTTACAGTACAGACAAACTAGCTCCTTTGAAAGCCCATGACTTCCTTATAAACTATAAAGTAGATTACAGAACACCAATTGATCAATCCCATCTGAAATGGGTTTTACCAGTATGAATAGACCCTCTAAACATGTTCCACCTCTCTTTCCCACACTGGCCATTTTAACACTTACAGTACAGACAAACTAGCTCCTTCGAAAGCCCATGACTTCCTTATAAACTATAAAGTAGATTACAGAACACCAATTTATCTATCACATCTGAAATGGGTTTTTACCAATTATTGTAAATATAGACTCCCTAGAGTCCCTGACTTTTTTTGTCTAGCTCCTCTTCCCAAACTGAACGTTTCCCTCTTTACATGATATCAAAGCATAAAAATCTACCCTGTATGCTACACCAAAATGGGTAGTCTATCAGAAAAGAGTTTTCACCGGTATAAAAAGACCATCTACCATTTTTTCCAGCTCCCCTTCCCATACGGCCCATTATCTCTTTTTAGAACACAAGCCTATTTACTACTAGCTGCTTTATAAGCTTATGCCTTCAATGTATTAAGTATAATATTACAGTGACCATTTTTATTTATCAAATGAGAAATGGGTTTAACTACCAGTGTAAACAGACCCTCAATCCCCTTCCCACACTGCCAGCTTCCTCCTTTACAATGCAAAGGACGATCACATGATTCAAACAGGAAAGAGTGGGCGAGATGAGATAAAAACGTTTCAACATTCCATGAATTGAATGGGGGCAACAAGTCGTAGATCACGAACAGGAAACTATAACGAAAACAGATCTTTTAAAAAAGAAAAAACTCCCCCTTAATAGTTGAATTTGCATGAAATGTGAAGAGAACATAAATAAATACTCCCCTTGATGGTAAATTTTATGGACAGAAAAGGGAGTGGAACAAATTAAAGCTGGAAAATAGTGCACTTGTGCTGGATGTAAAAAAAAAGGTAATATGGAGTTTATATCAATGTCTGTGGAGTTGTCTGGTCAATCAAGTCTGCATTGTTTTTTTTGTTTGAGAAATATGACCCTTCTGGTACCCAAGTAATTCAGCATTGATTTCAAGGATTTTCACTTAAAATAAAATTATTCTTTGACTAAGATTAGGCCTTTGTCCCCTCGTCTTCAAGAAATGCTCTACAAGAATTGTCAAGTTTTATTAAGCAACAGATACCCAATACCCTACTATTTATTCATACAAAAAGCCAGTATTACAAAAACGTGTCTTTTAGAAGTATCATGTTTATAAAAATGAAACACAAATGATAGAATACCCCCACCCCATTTTGAAAATACCTCACAAACAGAAGATCATTCCAGAAGTTGAAGGGGAAAGCATTGAAAATAGAAGGAAAAAATGAAGAAGAATTAGATTGAACTTTGTGTTTGTTTGATTTGTTGTTTTGGAATCTACCCACAAGGAATTCCACAACACAATACACACAGCTGCATGTATGTACATGTAATTGTGCTTGAGGAAGGGGTGCCCGCAGAGGGGTATAGAAAGAAAAATAAATTGCTGAATCGAATCAAATTTGGCAGAAGGATCATTCAAATGAATCCAAGCATGGAGCCTGAAATTGGAGTTTTCCTCTATGAAACGCGACAATGTTTATTTTGAAGGACGCAAATGCATTTTGGGGTAAATGGGTAGGTACCTTGAGTGAGAAAAGGGAGGTAAAAAGGAGGGGAAAGGGGAATGGAAAAGAAAATTGCATACCTGTTGACGAGGTATCATCAAAGTCTGATGTATTCAACAAAATATGAAAGCCATTTACAACAGTGGTTTCCACTGCAGGAATGGCATGCATTATATCATAATAATGGCAGACAGACTGCCATGAATGGAAGGTTTCTAGTAGGTCTAGACAGCAAGGGGTTTGGGAGCCTTGGGAGGGGGGGGTGGGGCATTTGTGAGGTAATTCTAATCTTCACTGTACAATGCCGCTATAAGTTTACAAACAATCATCAAAATGCACCAAGAAAAGGTTCAATTTGTTTTAGTTTTTTGTTTCTGTGGTAAATTCTCAATAAATATCTTGCAATGGAAATTAACTTGGCATCTAGGCCTATATGTTTCTCTTGTCTTTTGGAAAAACTAATTATTATTTTCATTTTAATCCAAGAATTTAGTAAGCATATATAGAAATTGAGGTCAGTTTCTTTTTTACCAAGAAATAAAGAAATACAGATCCAAATTAGACAGGAACCAATTTGTAATAGATGTCTTTTCATGAATAGGCCTACCAATTTCTATTACCGGTAGTTATTGTTGAGTAAACAAAATTGAAGTTGAAATTATGATTTAAACCTGTAGATTCACATCTACAACTCATAATATCTTAAACTCCATAGAATACAAATTATGCAAGAAAGAACTTTTCTAAAAGGCATTTGAAAACCAATCAGCAGCCAGGCAGCCACACACCAACTTGACTGAAAGTGGGGAGAATACTTGTAACATAAATTGCACCCCCATGCCTACTGCATATCCCTTAAAAATCTGGAAATCTGGAAATGAAGAAACGCACAAGAAGGAATTTCAAAAAGAATACAAATTGCGAAAACTGAATAGGAGAGATCTATATCCCATCAATTCAGCGTTTGAATTCAATGCTTTACATGCATGTCACCTGGCCCCGCACTGCTGGTTTTCTCTCTTGCGTGTTGTAATGCAAGCTTTCAAACTGCATATTAGCAAAACAGACTGGGCCTGCAACATGATAACTTTCATCATATTGGAAAAGGAAACTGATCTGGCCGGCCGCAGATCTGATTTCTCACAAACCTTCGCCAGGCTCCAGCTAATGTTTTAAACCCAATCTTGTTTATGCCTGTGCATGTATTAATCATCTACCAGAAAAGAGAGGGAGCAGGAGAGGGAGAGGGGGAGAGAAGGAGAAAGAAGGGGAGAGGGAGAGAGAATGGGAGACGGGGAGAGGGGGAGGGATTAGAAGATAGATTGGGGAGGGGTGAGAGAGAATATTTAGAGGTAGAGTATGCATAACGAGAGAGATATGAACAGAGGATAGATGGGAGAGGAGAGAAAAGAGGAAGTGGGGTGGAGGACAAGGGGAGAACCTATCAAAAAAGGTAAATGAAGACGGAATAGAAGAGGGAATGGGAGAAGGGGAGAGGAGGAGGGATTGAAAGATAGATTGGGGAGGGGTGAGAGAGAAAAATATAGAGGTAAAGTATGCATCACGAGAGAGAGAGATGAAGAGAGGATATAGGAGAGAATAGAGGGAAAGGAGTTGAAGAGAGGGTGTGGGTGGGTAGAAGGACAGATAGGGGAAATGGTAGGGGGGAGAGGGAGAATACAACATGAAACAGAAAAATGAGAAAAAGAAGTAATGGATAGAAAGAAAGCAAAAAAAAATGTTTGGAAAAGATGTCGAGAAATTTATTTTAAGAGAGATAGAGGGATAGGGGAAAGATGGGAAAATGACAGTAAAGCAGGAATAACAGAAAAGGAAGAGAGAAAAGGAAGAGAGAGAAGAAAGAGTAAATCTTGGAAATTTTTGAGCTGTGACATGATAAAGAGAGAGAAGAAGAGAGAGAGAGAGAAGAGAGAGGAAGAGAGAGAGAGATGAAAAAAGGAAATAGAGAAACTATTGAGTTTTTAAACTGTACTTAGTTTGTTTCAGTGTATCAAATGTTAAGACCGCATTTAAACATAAACATATATGTCCTGATTTTTATCAAAATGATCAAGAAAGAAATGAAATAAGAGTCATTTAAATATAACTAATACAGCTCTAATGTATTTATATATTTTTTCATTACAGTATTTATCTACAAATTACGTTATTGGCCTACTTGAAGTCTGATTTATTTTTATTTTTATAAATCTTAAGCAATACGACATTCCAAACTAAGCTTACATTATCTAGTGTATGTACAAGTTTCATATCTAATACAAAAGGGATAGATATTTCAATGGTTCAAGTAAACTTTTTCCAAGTCAGGCTCCCGGAAATAAAGGAATACAATAAATACCCCCCAAATGACCCGATAAGGATGATCACCCCCAAGCGGAGAGAGAAACTTTCTACTTCTAGGCTACCCTGAAGTGGAAATACAGAGCCTCAGTGGATGACAAAAACAAATTGAAACTTGTCTTCCTAATTCAATAATCTCCTAGTTGTCTTCGGTTGTCATAAAAACAAATGTGATAGATGCGTCATGGCAATATTCCATTCCTTGTCGCATATCTGCTTATTTTCTCTTAGTTTCTGCGGCACCAGTCAATAACCGTTAGCGATCGTGTCCATCCAGTCTGTGCGAAAATCAATCCTCCCTGACCCTCCGTGGCAACTTCTGGTAAAATCATCCGTTTTTGAGCCGGATCGCTTTCCCAAAATCCCTGTTTTAATCGCAGTTTTATTGAAGGCTCCCGATCGGTTTTCTTCGCTGATGAGACGACATAATCCGTTGCAGACTATCAAACGTGTCGGATGAGCATAAATAATTGCCAACTGACCTATTTCAGGATTTGGTCATTGTTGCAGTTTGGTATCATGTATGCTCTGGAGCGGATGTAGGTGAACATCGGCTGGGGTGCCATAAAATGGGGGGCACTTAATAAAAGGAGGCCTTCAAGGATATCTACCCCCCCCCTCCCCCCCCCCCCCCTCTCCTTCCATGCCACAACCATAGATTGAACATACTGAATCATATCACAAAATGAGTGGGGAAACTGCCAGTATGCAATTCTAGATTTTGAAGCTTCTCTCTTCGAACTGAAATTAATTTGATCTTCTTATAAAAAAGAAGGTAGAATGCGACCCACTCATTTCATGCCTTCACTCTTTAGGCATACCAATATATACACTTGACTAAAAATACTTGCACAAATATTTTTCACAACTGGGGAGAGGTAACAGAGCATGTACATTTATATGGGAGCATTATCTCATCGTATCACAAAGGCTGCCAAATAAAATCAATGAAAATGTTGTAGTATACCTTTAGTAAAATAAATTATAGGTTAACTTTGAGTAATCTGAATAAATGAAAGGGTAAACAGTATACCTGATTTCTTTTTGATCAAAGGTACGTGCATTTGAGAAATTAGATATTGCTATTAATTATAATTAACCAACTAAGGGAAGAATTAGTTTCCAGAGATTTAGGGGAAAAGGTACTAGTCTAGAAGTATAACATGTATAACATAGAAAAGAAAAGTAAGGGAAAAGCACTTTAAAAGAAAAAAAGAGGGAAAAAAAGAGAGTAAGAGTTAGGAGTATACTTCAAGGAATTGTCTTATATCTTATATCTTCTAAAGATCTCGCGATTATTTTTGGCTCTATGGTTTTCAAAGGCTTTCTCTATACAAGTATAGGCTAAAACTGTAGAATAATCTGCCTGTACAATAACAACAATGGCTTAAATTGAATCTACACTAGAAAAATGATCTGATCTCTTTTGGAAAAGAGCGTAAAAGGCTCGGTAAGAGCTCCAAAATCCACCTTTGAATCCCACAAACAACGGATCCTTTACTAATCTTAGGCTCAGTTTCTTTTCTTGCAACCGAGACAGTCGTAGAAGGGGATTCTGGCTTTGAAAAAATCAAAGACTTTAAAGAGAGAATTATTTCAGAGGGTGTGATTGTCGTCGAGATGGATCTCGCCGCAGGACTAGGATGGAGTCGAACTAGAAAGATGATCTGATAGGACTAGAGAGCAAGAGGATGGAGTAGGTCATAATTACCTCCTAATAACCTTAAATTTCAATCGAACACAGCAATATTCATTCAAATAAGAGTTCACTTTAAAGTGTGATTTACAGGTGAAAAAAAAAGATTCCCCTGACTGAACGGAAAATTAGAATTTTAATCAACTCCTCAAACAATTACAATTAATAAACCTTCCCATACTTCCTGAATGATATACACCTTATTATTATGGTCAATGATTATATAGAGCAAGGGATAGAAACAATATCATGAAGCAATCAGTATTTAAAGTATTTAAAGCTTTTAAATTAAAAAAAAAAGGTCAGCCTAAATTCTTTATGGGCTCAAGCTCTGTTCAGGCACAAGTCAGCTTGGGTTCTATTCAAGTGAAACTCCTCCATTTAAAACTCAGTAAATATCAAACTTGATCATTCTCAATTTACAAGAACTTTCCATATGGAAAATGACTTTTATTCATTTTTTCCGCTGTACTTATTCATCCATGATTTGATAAATGATTTGAATAAAAAAAGAGGAAGAAATCCTCTTGAAATGTTGGTACATCACAAGAAAAAAACTGAAAATAGTTACATCACAGAGTTCATTAATTGTTATTAACGAGATCTGTAACGAGATCTGTATTCTACTCAAATTGACACCAGATGGTGGGTTTAAAGTTGGTCTAAAGTCAATACTAATAGAGGTAGGTAAGACCTAGGTCTAAGATTTTCCTAAGATCTAAGGTCTAAGATATTGTATGAAGAATAGAGAAGAGATAACTCACCTTGTTGAGCTATGTTTGCCATTCCATATCTTGTGTCCCATCTTGTGGAGTTGTCTCCCTGTGTCTTCAGCATGCTTGTGATGCACGGTCATTGTTGGTTTGGTCCCTGAGGAATCGTTCTGGTTGCAGCAGTCCCGACACATAGAGCGGTCTCCTTCTGGGTTGCCACAGACCATGTCTGTCGTCGTACCCCCTACTGCATCTTCTTTCCCCATGGCTAAACGTGCCCTCTCATGTCGCTTACGATGCGTCCGGAAGTCTGAGTAGAGGAGAAAGGATAGCCCGCACTCTTCGCACTTGTGCCTGTTCCCTGTCATCAAGTCCATGATGGCAGAGGATTGAAGAAGGTTGGCTTCTTCCGGGGCTTGTTCCCCGATGAACGTGACATCAGATTTACCAGGGTTAGAGGGGCGTGGTTGAGATGACAAGGAAGTTGGTGTCTTTGGTGATTTGGGGTTAGAGAGATCCAGAACCATCCTGTTGGTCCGAAGCATCTTAGGATCTGGGCCACCCTGCTGCAAGTCACATTCTCTCTTAAGTACTGTTAATTCGCTGAGCGGTCTCCTCTCCAAGAGCGTCCTTAACTTGCTGTTGTTGAGAATTGATTCTGCCATGGCGTTGTTGTTGTTGGTTGTCACTGTGGTAGTACTGTCAACGAGCTCCTGGGAGATGCGGTCTTGTTGGTCTTCCATCTTCCTGACTTGCTTCTGCTGTTGCTGGATGCGACGCTCCAACAGTTGCAGCATGCCCATCAGCTCCTGCTTATTCTGCACATTCTTTTCTGCAGCATTGGTTAGCATCTGCTTCAGCATGGTCGGCCTCTCTGATTCTTTATCCACATCGTATTTACTCCCTCTGGCTGCGTGCGTATGGCGGTGATGCGTCAAGTCCGATATCAAATCAAAACCTTTCCCACAGATATTGCATTTGTACTTCTTCTCAAACACATCATGATGCCTCACACGTTGATGGGTTTGGATCTGCCGCAACTTCTTGAAGAAGTCTCCACACAGGCCACACCTGTAGGAACCGGGGGATCCCTTACGTTTCCCGCGTACCCTCTTTGGAGACCCGTCCTCTCCTTTTGCAAAGGCTGCCTTGCAATCAGGATGCTCTGCTACATGGGCAACGAGGTATGCTTCAGTTGGAAACACGCTGCGGCATTTGAGGCAAGGGTAGGTCTCTGGTCCATGAATGGTTTCGTGCTGTCTCTGGTGGTCCCGGTCACTGAAGGCCTTCCCACAGATACCACACTTGAAAGGCTTCTCTCCACTGTGGATGCGCTGCCAATGCCTCTTTAAGTGGCACTTCCTTCTGAACGCCTGGTGGCATTCCGCACACTCAAAGGGACGCTCGTTGCTGTGCGTTCTTCTATGCCTCATCAGCTGGCTTGCATGCTGGAACGTCATGTTGCATATGGGACAAGCATGGATCTCTGGCACCAGGTTTCCATTCTCATTGATGACAAGGGCTTCTCCTGTCAGCGTGTAAAACTCTCCATTCGTAGGTAACATGGTGCCAGTCACAGGACTTATTATTGGGTGCCCATTGCCCAAGGATTGTGCCATGGGGATGTGGTACCTCATATCCAAGACCTCACTGTCATTGCTCTCTGTGTCTCTTCTCAAGTCGATTGGAATGGGAATGGGTATCTGCAATGGGATGGGATGGTGTAGCATCACAGTGGCTTCATCATCTGTCTTCATCTCCTCGGATGGCTGGCCTTTCTCTGCTTCGGGTCCAGCCCGACATATGTGCTTTCGTAAACTTGATTTGGAAATATATCTCTTCTTGCATACTTTACAGGGGTAGAAGTTCTCTCCTGATTCCTCTTCCATGGGCTGGCTTGGACTGCTCATTGATCCTGTCTCTTCGTCATACATCTTGTCTTCGGAATCATCATCACCATCCTGGCTATCTTCCGCAGCCTGTCTTTCCAGCTCTCTACAATGCATGATGGTGCCATCCACGATGTTATATCTCGTCACTTCCTTAAACATTGCTGCATCATCATCATCCACCGGACCCATCCTACTTACAAACTTCTTTCCTTCTTCCTTCAGGTCATTCTCTTTCAGTTTCAAGTATTCCAGGACCTTGGGCATGTGCCCAAAGTGTGTACCCGTATGTCCATTTGTACTGCCCTTGGGGATTTCTTCCGTTGCTTCAGTGGTGGCCTGCTGGGCGGCCTGCATCTTAAGCACAGCTGCGTCAGCCGGGTCAAAGCCTTCGATGCATTTCCTGAAGTCGTCCAGGAAGCTGCCGGAGTCAACCAGAGACGAAGATGAGGATGTCTCTCCTTCTATTCTCTCATTCTTTGATTCTGAAAGAAAAAGGATGAAAAAGAAGAATAAATTCTCTACTAAAAGTAATTTCTCTATAGATTTATTGATAATTGACTAAATATTTCTATGTTCATTTAATCATATTTAAGCAAAAGATGTATCCTTTTACATGTAAATGTAGATACGCATCCATATGGCCTAAGGCTATATATCCTATACTTGCAAAAGTGTTGATGATTAATTAATTCCCAAACCCACTATTAACTCTTTGGTTTCTAACCTAGGACCACTCAGTTCAAATACCACATTAAAATGATACATCGTGCCCACAAAGAGGATGTTTCAATTGTAATGATATTTTCTTTAGTCTAGTGGAAATTAATTTGTTGCTTCTCACACATACACAGAGCATCGAGAACAAGAAGAAGTGTCATTTCAGAATAAAACATGAAAACATGAAAACCCTACAACACAGAGTAAACATGACAGATTTGCAGAGAATAAAGAAGAGTTTCAATAAGACAGAAATCCAGCTGCACTAAGGGAACAAATAACAGTGGTCATCTAATGGCATTTGGAAAATCATCACCACATTGTTGATAATTTGCAACCTAACAAGTCCATCTCTCTCTCTTTTCCCTCTTTTATCTCTTCCATGGGGATGCATGACACCACTACAGCAGGGACTTCATATTGCATGTCAAATACTTAGAGATATTTCCATGCCCACACATGGATTAATGCCTCTCCGTTTGCGCATTTACCGAAACAGAAACGGACAGAGAGACAAAGGATGCAGCCGTCTTTATTGCACCACCCCAGGTGAAACATTCAGCTAGAATTTATATCAACGGTTGCGATCAAACACTGCAGCCTTTCCCTCCAACTCCCCTTGATTTCCTTGACATCTAAGTGGCATTTTACAATATTATCTCGCTTAAAAGGAAACATCGAAGGCAGAGGTAATATTCGTAAAACCCCTCTGGATAATAGCCCGGCCGCGTGTCACGTTCAGTATCAACGAGCCACTCTCAAGCCTTTGGAGGAGAGAGTGGACGAGTCATGTCATGTAAGAGCATTTACCAGAGAAGAAGGAGGAGAGAAAAAGAAAGGATAGCATCATCATCATCATCTGTGGAGCATTGTGACAGCAGCTTGTTTTATTGAATCCCACTTCGACCACCCTCGGGACGGGGATACGGTTGCGCTATTCACGGCCAATTGTGGGCTAACGGTGTTGGAAAATACGGCTCTGGAGTTATTACAAGGGATTGTATCCCTCTGGGCAATGGCTTGATCCCCAGTGGCTGTTAAGCAGCAGGTGACGACATGTGAACACACCCACATCCGCTACCAGACACATGTTGCATACACACTCAGTGTTACATACGTTTCTAAGCTGCTTCTCAAATGTCTTCAATTTCTTACATTGCACTTTAGAATGATAAATCTGAACTCCTCCTATCCACTTTATGACTGATCTAATTATGCACTTATGAGAGCTTAATTCACTGTCAAGAATTCAAATGCAAAGCAGCCACTTGTTTTCTTCTAAAATGACAGAAGAAATAAAACATAGTGACTTTTACAGGTTGACTGTGAAAGAAAGAAGGAGAGTACATGGATTTGATACTTCTACTTTTTCCCTTTTGAAAAGTCCTTAATGACTCAATGTTTCACTGTTACCAACAACAAAAAAGTCACTTGAAAGTCTCAATCCCAAAAAGAGAGACACATTTCCATATTGCTTGTTACTTCATGTACGATTTACAAAATAGTTGTTGTACAAACCATTTTCAGAAGCATCAACTATTCTTTACCAATGAGACAAGATGAAGTTCTAAACATTTTCCAGTTCACTCCCATTCAAAGTGATCTATGACTCAGTGCGCAGGCTTCCGCCATTCAAAAGTACTTTCAATAATTGCATAATTTAAGGATAATGTGGTTTCAATTTCTATACCGGTGTGCGTAATGCCAGTATTCAATAATTCACCTCTAGACATTTCTTCAGAATTCCTGGAGGACATTTATCTACTCAAAGATAATGCATGATTAACAAGATTATTAGGCATACCAGGTAGTCTCTGGTGATTTTAACAACTTTATGTATTATAATATTCAGTGACATATATTATATTTCTTTTGCAGTTGTACTTTTCAAGACTTCATACTGAGATACTGATAAATCAGTCAAATGATGTGACAACATTTCAAGATATTGGTAACAAAGCCATTAGTCCCTTCCCATCAGTATTTTTCCCTTTCTCTCTCTTTCTCTCTCTCTCTCCCTCCTATCACTCATCATATTTCACCTTCTCCATATCTCTTGATTTCAACATCTTTGATATCAACTATCTCCCTTCTCACTATCTCTCCATCTCCCAGTTCTTCATCAAAGTCTCCTCTCTTTTTCCTTCCTTTATCTCCTTCCATTGTTTTCTATGACATTCTCCTTCTCAACCCCCCCCCCCCCCCTCCCCCCCCCCCTTCCCCTCTCTCTCTCTTTTCCACCCCTCCCTTTCCCACTCTCCTTCTCCTTCTCCTTTCTCCTTTCTCCTTTCTCCTGTCTCTGTTCTCTTTTTCTTTCTCTTTCTCTTTATCTGTCTCTTACTTCTTTTTGAAGTTCTTTCCCCTTCCCCATCCCTTCTCTCGCTTTCCCTATGATTCTGACTTGTACTTAGGAGCCAAGGCTGTCAACAACAAGTGAAATTTACCACTTGGTATTTCAGGTATGATAAATTGAAGGGTGGAATATGATATCTTATAACTACACACACAGAATGCAAAACATGTCAATCTCACATCTCTCTATCCTCATCCACTTTAGTCTTAAGTCAAGACTATACTTCCTTAATATGAAACAATGACTACTAGTCTATAGAATCAGAAACTACCACATGCATGAAACTTTAACAAAATTTGCAAGTGGTCTAGATTCACTATTTTAAAAAAGGTTTTGTGACCTTTTTTTGCCTTAAAAGTTGGAGGTCACACGAGTTTCTAGTTTTACATGTATCTTAAAAGATGACAAGGGTTTGCAAAAAGGTGAATGATGAACTTTAAAATCATCAATCAAAATGCTTAAGGAAAAAATATGTTTGGTTACTTCAATTGTTGAGTCATTACAAAATTAAACTTCTTGAAATTAGGACAATCTTTGAAATTTCTTTGAGGCTCACCAAATAATCCTGTTTTTTCACTAGATTTTATATACCTACCGGTAATGTTTATAAATTTCAACCACTTGCCAGTCTAGTCATAGAACATCTAATCTATGATCTAAGTGACATTTGTAAAGTGATGCTTTCAAATATTTCTAAGCATATTCAAATTCACGTTTATCAACCCACAATGTTTATCACCCTAAGATTAATTCAAGTCTACAGTGAGATGGAAACAAAATCATCTACATGTATTGATTGTTTTATATACTCGTAATGTATATGGCTTGAATTTGTAGATGACACTTGACCAATCATTCAACATTCAAAATCAAATGATTGTCACCTGCTACCATTATATGGGTAACTTCAGGATAATCAAGAAACAAACAACTACTAAATTAAATCATCATTTAAAAGACAACAACATTTTGACTTGGTGACAACTTAAAAAGTTTCTTTCCATTACTGTTCCTCAAGATAAACTATTGCTACAAATATGTACAAAAACTAAAAGTTAACAATCCAGATTTCCTAAATATCTGCAAGTATGTTGGCAAACAAGCAATCAAATACATGTGTAACATTTTATAATTCTTCACTTTGACTTTTCACTATTATACCCTTGTCATATGAATTATGGGATTCAATCTAATAAGGCAGTTCATAACAAGTATACAATGTTTGATTTACAATATCTGCAATACAACAGTAATAGAAATCTGATAATTCTTTGGGACAAGCAGCAAACTTATAACTGTCTGTTAAGTGTACTTAATGGGCTTGAAACAGAGTACCTCTGACAGGTTTTTGGTGATGAATCGAGTTGATCTGAAAACAGAGCACAATTAGCTGGCTAATTCCTAAACATGAGTATCTCAACCGCTTAAGGGGGCAAGGAAGATTAGCTCCTCTTCTTCTCCTTTAATTCGATATCACTGGAACACTCGTTAATTCAATTTCAGGCTTCAAATGAAGGAGTTTCGTTTAAGAGTTTCATCGAAAACTGGCAGTAAACACAGTATCCATGTTCAAGAAATATATGTAAGCAAGCACAGGAGAGGACCAAAAATGCATATTATATTTTCCCGGTGATACTGCAAAATCGCAGAAAAAGTCCCATAATTGTAACAGTTATATGACTATTAGTTTCCATTTGACAGTTGGAAATCCATTTGATTTTCAAAATTAAAATTGACAAGTTAATGAGGAAACCTTAACTAGAGAAACAAAAAGCAAGAAATCAAGGCACCTTCCGACTGGAAAAGAAATATTTGGTAGAGTCGCTTCTCCAAGCAAAGAAATAAACACAAAATCTAATTATTGATAATGGCATAAAAGGGAAACAAAAGCCCATAGCTTGGCAGAAGTTTCTCAATTCAAACTATATTTTGGAAGTATACATGGCACATAATTTGATTCTCATTTCTGAAATCCACTGATAGATTCATTTTGAAATGAAAATCACTCTGTTTATTACTTGGTTCTTCAAGAAAGATATGATCAATCAATTTCCTATTTCGCAATTAGGGTCTCATCGTGAATACGGGGGGATGACAGAAGATATTTTCAGCACAAAATATTTCCACCCCATCTCTGTTGATAAGTCAATGCCCGGCCCTGGGCGAGTCCGCGCGGGATCACGCGATACCCTTCGGGGAGCTATTCCTTCCTCGGCAATGGCAATTACACGACACAAGACACAGGGGATGGGTATCCGCAAGTTGGGTTGCGCATATCGTTTTCCTTTTTATTTATGAACAAATTCGACTATCTGTGACTTTTCCCCCGCAACTGATTTAGGAGATGGGATCCGGGCGTCTTCTTCCTTCCCCCCCTCGAGGGATGAATATCCCTTGCCCCGGTCGCACATCCAAGTCGACTCCGACTTGAAACATTAACGAGCGGGCGAGATGAAGAGCATAAAGACGATGAAGACCCTTTTTTGTGAAATGATGAAGAAAATTTTGCGATATCTGTTGCAGTGGGATGGAGTTTAGGGTTCCCTTCCTCATTACAAAGGTCTAAAAGAGTGAACGAGTATTTGATGCTGCGATCGGGTCGGCTTTCCGGGCTAACATAATCACGTTCCATGCTCGACTTACACCGAACCATCATCAAACTCAACACAGATTCTTGGAGGTCGTTGACTGGTTTGGAAACTATTTTCCTCTCTCCGCCCATCTTTTCCCCTCTTTCTCTCTTACCTCCCTCTCATCCACTCCTTCATATCTCGGTGATACTTCAAGTGGTTTCAGACAAGATATATCTATCCACCCTCTAAAGTCTATAGCTGAACATAAACCAAGTGATAAGAGTCGTCTTCTGTTACCTCTTTTACATACTTTTTGCCGCTGCAACACTGTTTTTCATGCATTTCTGCAAGCGAAATATCAATTTGATATTTTGGAAACAGGGGGTTGGAATGCGGGTACATGTATCACCTACAGTTCAGGCATTTTACAACATTTACATGACTACAGGAATGCATGTGAGTATTTGAACATATACAAATTGCTTATCAAATTGCAAAGTGTTATTTAATGAGAATGCAAATCTCTCCAATCACCCTACCAATCACCATTCTTTCCACTTAAAGTACAGAATAATCAACAACTAGGACAGTGGACAGTTCTCTTTATTTTTTCAAAAATCTATGACCTCATCCATTGTATCATAAACATCAACTACTTGGACTAACATACGCTACGAAGTATAGTACTACGTACTACAGTACTATAGTTGAAAACTAGGCCTAGTACGGTTTTATGAATACGAGCCCTGGTGCATCAAACTTTTAGTCTGTTCACTTTCTTTTTCTTCTTTTATCTCCGTCTAATTGGTGCTTATGAACCTCTAGAGGGAGTCCTTCACAAACACTGCTTTGTGACATTTTCAAGCAAGTGTCCAGTAATTAAAATGTCTTCTTCCCTTTGGTAAAAAAAGTGTTACATCATACATGAACTTCTCCTGGTTTCTCAAAACCATACTTGTACTTGTGTTAAAAATCTATATGTAAATCATGTATCTTTTTTCTTCATAATTCCCTCATTGAAAATAAAGGTTTTTTTTCTATATAATCCTTCATTACTGTAATATAACTAGGTTTACAGTATAATACTACTACATTTTGTGATAAGATAAGCATAGGTTAAACTGTGATTTGCTTAATATATCATGCATTTTGTATTCAGACACTAGTCTAACAAAGTTTTCAATACAAGTACATTTTCTCCAGCACATCTGATCTTCTTGACAATAGGTGAAGATTTATTAGTGTAAAATTGTCCATTTTTTGACATTTCTACTTGATGTAATGAGAAAAAAAAAGAGATAGAAAGTGGGATCCTTTTGAGAACAGGTGTTATTAAGAACTGTCACTCTTCAACAACTATAAAAGGAGAGCAAGAAACTTCAGGCAGGGCTTGTAACAGGATGGGGAAAACTATGGAATTTTTTTTTTCTGTTGCAAGTAAACACGGGCAGAGTTACCCCTCAGCCAGGTCCGCTGGTTAGCCAAGGCCTATTATGTTCCCAGTAATTTGCCAAGATCTAGGAAATGTTCGTGTAAGTTAAGACAGCGGCCACAGTGGCGCTGGGGCATAATGAGCGCGAGGCCTGAGACTTGATCGCCCTGGTGGGACCGTGACGCTACTGAGGATGGGGTATCAGGTGAGGTATAGGCGATACTCGGCCACTAAATTGTCTTTCATGCGCTTGTCGTTGGAGAGAGAGGGAGGGAGAGATGCATGCAGGGGAAAGTGGTGGTGGAGTGTGGAGGGAAGGGGAGATAAGGAGAGGATGGAGATAGAAGAAGGGAAGGGATGGGTGACAGGAGAGAGAGAGAGAGAGAGAGAGAGAGAGAGATGAGGACGAGGGGCTATCGAGGGAAGGGGGAAGATGGCAAGATGAGGTACAGGAAGGGAGAGAGAGGGCACATCAAGATATGTAAATGGAGGGCAGTTGGTACAGAAGGAAGGGAAAATGAGAGGGGATGGAAATAGAAGGGAAGGGATTGGGTGACAGGAGAGAGAGAGAGAGATGGAAGAGGATGGGATATTGAGGGAAGGGGAAATAGGAAGGTGAAATAAGGAAAAGATGGGGTAAGAGAGAAGAGAGAGAGAGAGTGGATAGAGGATGATTCACAGTACGTCCAAGGGATGGTGGTATGGATGGAAGGGGGGAGAGGTAAGAGGGGAAAAAGGAATGAGATGGGGTGACAGGGGAGAGAGGGGGAGAGGAGGGTGAGTAACTGGAATATGTGATGTGTTGACGGAAGGGGGGGGGGGGGGGAGATGACCGAAGGAAACAAATGGGGTAGGGGAAGGCAGAGGGGGAGGCAGAGGCAGAGAAAGAATCGTAGCTGAGGGGAGGCAGTAAGGAGAAAAGGGGGGATAAGAATGAATGAATTGAGATAGACATCTTTAGCTGAAGATGGCTGCTGGGAAGGGGGAATTAGAGGAAGGTGACAAATAGAGAAGAAAAAGGGATGAGATGAACATTTGTAGCTAGGAGGTAGTGGTGTATAAGGAAGGGGAATGAGAGAGTGGGGAATACAGACATGAAGGGTGTAAGAGGGAAGGGGAAGATCACAGGAAGGAGAGAGGAGGGATGGGATGTGCTGGAACGGGGAGAGGAAGGGGGAGATGAGGATGTGTGGCTTTGACTGTAGAGAGGGAAGGAAAGAGAAACACAAAAGGGGACAGATAGGGTAAAATACGGGAGGGGAAGATGAGAGAGGGGTAGATAAAATGTGTAGATGTAGGGGGTGTTGATATGGAGAGGAGGGGGGGGGGGGTGAGGCAAAAGATAGAAAGGAAGGGGTGGGTTGATGGACAGGGACATGAAGATGCATACTTGTGTGGCTGGGGATGGTGATACTGTATTTTGACAAAGAATTATTTAAAGTAAGGGAGGGTGGGGTCAGGGGAGATTACACAAGAGCACAGAGTGTTAAAGCTCTGAATTGCTTTAAAAAAATACTTTAGTACAAGAATAAAACAATTATCAAACTTACCCCTGGGAAAAATCACTTTTTCTAAAGAAAATCAAAAATGAGCTTCTGAGAACAAGGCACAATTTTACAAAACGGGTAGATCTCTATGATGAATGTACTTACTACCTGATGCAGAAAATCCTTTATAATACAAGTTGTATTGGTTGGAACAACATTTTTTCATTCTTCACTGATTTTCTTTTGAAATATTCCAGTTATAGATTTCTCTTTCATCTTTGGGCTAATAATAGACTATGGTTGCGAAGACACACCTTTACTAGCATAACAATGTAACCAACATAACATTACAACGTGGCTGGGTAAGTAGTCACATGACAAACTTCTAGATTGAAAAACCTAAAGCCTGGTTAATTTGTTCAGAAATGAATGGAGAGGGGGGTCCAAAAATATCATATCGCCTCTTTCCCTTCACCTCTTTCCCTTCACCTCTCTCCCTCTTCCTCTGTTATCTCTCCACCTTACCTCCTCCTTCCCCCTCCCCTTCAATTCCTATTCCCATCCCTATATCCCCTTCCCTAGACTCCCTTCCATTCTTTTCCTCCTCCTCTTCTCCTTTCGTCCCGTTCCCCTCCTGCCCTCTTCCCCTCTCCCCCTCCTGCCCTCTTCCCCTCTTCCCCTTCTCCTTGACTTCCGTCCACTCCTCTCCCCCTTCCCCTCTGAAGTCATCTTATTACCCTATCCCACTTCTTTCTAACCCTCTCCCCTACCTCCTCTCTCCTTCTTACTCCCTTCTATACCCCCCTCCCCTCTCCCTCACCAGTCGTCATTGTTGAGTCCACACTGCTAATGTCCATGCACTACCTCCCCTTCCCCCTTGCTCCCTTCCTCTTCCCATTTTCCCTCCCTTTCCTGTAATACCCCCCCCCCTCCAACACCACTTGTCTTCTCCCTTCTCCTCTTCATTCTCTTCCTCCCATCTTTCCCCTCCCCATTCATCCCCCTTCTCGGTATTGTTGATTACAAGGCACCGATGTCACAGCGATTAAAACGACTGCTGGAGGCGGAGGCCAGTTCGGTTGTCAGGACAGCATGAATAAACCACAGACCCCTCCGACCTTGATTCTGCCTTGGCATTGTGCGGGGAAGAGAAGTGACGCTCGCCCGTCGCTTCCACAAGCCTTGGGTCAATTCCAGCCCAAGCCGGTGGTTTTTAAACGTTATTTATCGCGTTACTAGGGATGAATACAGCGCAGCGTGAAAAGCTGTCCTATGCGATAACCTTGTCCATTCTCTCACGAGTCTGATCTATTGGAATTCCTGACAAAAGATTAGATATTTGATAGCGTATAATGATAGGAATTAAATCAATAGTAGGAAGTTTGTCCAGTAATACTCGCTGGGATTTCTCATACAAGTAGCTGTAATTCACTGGATTAAAGCTTCTAAATGACAGATAATTCTGACGGTCATTTAATAATGCGCTAGATCATATTCTTAGCTTGATGATCAAAATACCGATTTTTCTTTCAAGGCTACCAACGGTTAAAATACCTAGAAGCCAACCTTGCATGAAAATATAAACTATCATACATTCTCTAATCATGAAGTTGAAGCATTGCAAAAGTCGTACACATGTATAAACCTTCTTTCACTATGGCATTCATGTAATATTGTAATAGGGAAAGGCACCTGTGGCTTTTTAAGATTTCTCTTCTTTCATTTTCAATTTGGTTATGAATACATTATACACTGTATGTACAATCTTTTGTGTAAGAACGTGATGTCTCTATTTCATGTATTGCACTGTATATTTGTTTTATATCTGAAAATGGACATAAACGAACGGGAAAATGAATGAACGGACCTAGTGACAAAATGACTGTCTGTGTTTAAAGACTACCAGAAAGGTGCGTAACTTTAAGTTTGAATCATGAACAAGGTGTAACTGAAGTTGAACCAGAGATCAAGATGTGTGTGGCAAGTTGAAGGTTGATATTCCTGACTTACTGTACCACTTACAATTGCCAAACATTTGTTTAAATCATTTTGACAACAGTTTTCTTACACAAAGATAAACAGGGCAATCTGGATGGTGCAAGTTGTTCTAATTCCTCTCCCATTTAATCCTAGGATACCCATAATGGTATAAAACTGAATCAAATGTACAGTATGATAACATCCAAACAGTTTAATGATGGTACAACACAAGCCTCTTAACCCCACACCTCCCCCCTCCTCTTCATATCACTGGCAAGTCTAAACAATTCAATACCAAACCAATTATTTAAAAAGGCCTCTTTCCCCCTCCTCTTAAAGTCTTCTTCATACACAAATCCCTGGCAACTCCAAAATAGTGTAATACCAAACTGACATTGCAAGACAAGCCTGTTACTCCCATTCTCCTACTCCTCTTCATAAATAATTATGTACCAAATCCAAATGGTTTAATACCAAAATGATTATACATTACAAACTTAGAATCTTACCCCCACCCCTCCTCTAAAACTCCTCTCATACAGCAAGATGAAGAGATAGATGACAACACTGAGCAGTAGACAAACCTCTAGCCCCCTCCCCCTACCATACCTTCCCATTCCCCTCCTTAAATCCTTGTCAACTCCGAATCGGGCAAGGCAAGCCTCTTACCTTCCCCCTTTCCATTCCGCTTTTCCTTATAAACAAACATATTACTGGCAACTCCAAATGGTTTAATGGTGATACCAAAAATGAGTGTGCAAGACAACCCTCTTCCCCCTGCCCCCCCCCCCCCATCCCTCCCCCTCCTCTTAAACTTTTCTCTCGATAGCCAGACATGAGTTGGATGGAGTAGCTTCCCCCAATCCCTCCCCCTCCTCTTAAACTCCTCTCAATAGCCAGACAAGAGTTGGATGGACTGGCTTCCATGGCAATTAAAAATAGAAACGTCCACTTGATTCCCTCTCTAAGGCGTTGCTATTCAATCTCTAGCAATCCGTTAAAGCCCTTCCTCCTGTATCACTCTGAGACCACCGTTAAATGTTTCTCAACGCTTGACCCACATATTTTGTCAGACACTCACATGAAAATAGGCCAAGTGGATCCTAAAAATATAATGGCAGAGAACAAAAAAAAAAGCTCTTGTTTTCTCAATCTCCTCCAAACTTCATGCCACATCCCCCTACACTCTATTACCCTAATTCCTCAGCATTCTTGACAAATCTTCCCTTTTTGTTCTTATGGGAGGGGAATTCTTTATTTTTCGACATTTACACAAATTGTCTTTCACCATGATTGTACTCAATCTAATGTTTGGACAAGGTTCATGCCACTTTTTGGACTCATATTTGACATATTTCTCTCTCATTTTCGATGAAGTCAATCACTTTTTAATCTCTTTTTGATGCTTTGTTCTTCACTTCCTACAACTCCTCAAGTGGCGGTTATAATTTTATTTAATTATTTTTTTTCCTGCTACAATTTGTTGCGTGTTTTAATGAAAGGTGGACAACGGGACAATCCTTATGTCTACAAAGGGTCTGAAGTAAAGCCCATTATTGATTGATAAAATGTTAAATAATAACAACAAATGCAAATCATCAACAAACAAATATATTTAAAAAAACTATTTTTTGGCAATTGAATAAATCAAACTTTTTAGGTATTTTCACATCATTTTTGTTAATTCTTTAAAAACTAGAAAATCTTAAATTCATCTATGTATCAAAATGGCACATTTCACATGCAAATGCTGCAATTATAGATTAACGTATAACACATCTGATGATTTGAATTCTTGTATGTATCTTACGTCTAATTCAGATACAAGAAAAATATTTTCCCTTCCAAATTTTAAATTCAATATGTAATCTAACACACATCATGTCAAATGATAGTTAAATGACACTGCTGAGTACATGAGGGTGTAACACCTCTTCTTGGTTACAAATGAAAACATTCCAAAGCAAATATATGTCCCCCTGATACCATTGAGACTCCAAAAGTAAATGTATGCCCAACCCTAAACGAAAGCTCACAGAGTGTACTGTAAATCTACAAGCACAACCCCCAAACCCATTTCTTTTTATTGAGCTTTGAAAATGATCTCTTTACTTTAAAAATATGATATACAGCCACAGCCCCTTTCTATTCTTCCTTCACATACCATGAAGAGAAAGACTATGGAGATAAACAATACCCCTTTGAAGGAATATTACGAGGCTGCCAAGGTAATGATGTCTTGTTTGGTAAATATGTACCTTTCCCAGAGCCCCAGAGGAGGTCAAAGATTGGCCCTACCTCCTAACCACGCCCTATGCAACAATCTACAATGGGAGTGTGGGGGCAGGCAGATTTAGATTTCAGTTGTTTTTTCATTCTTTTTTTCCCCTCTCTCTCGCTGTGTACACACGAGTGGAGTCCGATACAAAGTGATCATGACATTCATCAAAAGATGGGATGGGTGCGAGAGAGGGTGTGGGGGTGGGATAGTGGGGACCCGTCGACGATGTGACGTGTAGTCCCATTCAGGGGGTTTCACGCTGGGTTACACAAGCCTTGAAAGTTGTTTGCAGGGGTGACACAGCAGAATTCATTTCCAGGTTTTCTCATGCATGGCGTCTTTCTGATCCAAAAATATGAAAAGAAATACACACGCAGACCTGGTAACCTTGAAACTCTTAAAAACATCACTTTTTTGGCAAAAACACGGGTACAAAAGTTAACTACATAACAAAAAACATTAGGGTGTGCGCTGCATAAATTGAAGCATTTGCGTCATCAGCTTTGTCCCTGAACTCACTGAAAAATACAACTTTTGCTATCTTGGAATAGAATGTTTCTTTTTTTTATTAGTGGCATGTGATCATATCGTGAGCCAGAAAGAGATTAACTCAACAAGAAAGATTATATTAACGCCCTTCTGGCTCTCAGCAATCTATATCATGCATGAGTTTTTCCTAAGAGTTGGATTACTCCACTTGTGGATTGTAAGTTTTCAAACTGAATGCTTTTTGTACTTATTGTCTAAACTCATGGTTATATGATGGAAAACTTATTTCAAAATGCAAGTTTCCACAAAAACAAAGAGACAAAATCATTTTATTTTAAGAAATGGGCTCTCATGTAGCAACATATATAACATTTACTCTTATACTTCCAATTGCAGTCCTTTTGTCTCTAATGAATTACTTTTGGAGTTTCTACTTTTTCCCCTCAAAACAACAACAAACAGTTGTAACTCTTGTTTTTGATACACAGATCATAAGGCATTCAAAATATTGCAGGTTCTACCTCCGAGGGAATCCATGGAATAATGTACGGTAAAGAACTTTGTCTCAACTTTGAAAAGGTGATCCTTAGTTCACAACCCAATATTACAGAGCATGAGCATATCCCCAAAGAGATGGCCGATAACTTCTAATCTCCTGCTTTCATTGCCTCATCAATGGAAAATGGAAAGGTTTAAAAATGAAATCTCGACACATCTTATAGGTGATTTCCCCATCAGTTGATCATTAGCCAAAGACAGCATTGACCACTGTAATGAATTGAGAAACTGAGTGACCACCAAGGACCAGCTTCTGTGATTCGAACCATAACAGGGCTAGCCGATGGAGCAAACCCACGAACAGAGGAGAGTTTGGCCAGTGTCGAGTTAGAACCAATGTTGTGGGAGTGGGTGTGCGTTACACGAAACAATCGCCAGTCGAGTTGATTAGCCACCGAAACCCGAGCCCGAGAGCCGGGTCCGTTTTCCCTGCGATGTGCACCCCAGCTCATCAAGGCGAAGGTGTTTTGTCGAGATGGGGTTTCAGCGGACCGTGTCTGAACAGCTAAGTGACTGTATTTCATGTCCTCCCTCTCTCAAGTCTTGCTAGGGGAGAGCCTCCATGAAGATAAGGGGAAAGGGAGGGAGAAATCTCAGGTCGGCACGAAAACAAGAAACCAGAATCCAGAGCGGGTATATTCCCTTTCACCATGTACTTACCTCTCCTCAAACAAAACTCCAATTCAAAAACGTCCATGCTGCACAACGCCTCATGGATGAGTGCAAAAAACAAATTGAGCTCCTGTCCGATTTCCAACCCGACCCTTCTGATTCTTCCTTCTCCATGAACCGGAATATGAAACACAAAACTTGCTGCAAATAAACCTAAAATGTCTCCTTCCTCTTCCTCCGTTGGCAGCCTACATCATATGAAACGAATCATTGTCACCCCGTTTTTGTTGCTTGCACCCCCCAGCTTGTGTTTCAATGCCAGTCCCAATGCTGCGCACAAATTTTGAAGTTTTCCAGATCGTTAGTATCGATGTACGACACGTCTAACAAACACTTTTCTCCAGTGTAGCTTACGCCGAGTGGAGCAACGTCAGTCTTGGGTTACGATCATTCTGCAGATGGGTCGCCTGGCTTCGCTATCATACCTCCGCTAGTTATCAAACATTGATAGTTTGCCATGAGAATATTAGTATCATTTCACTGTCAAACTCACCCAAAACAATCATCCCCAGGAAAATATCCTCTCCCACGGACGGCTCCGTCGAGGGTTCGCTGTGCAGACGACGACAACCAGACCTTCTCGGGTGCTCTTGGCATTATCAAATGTTGCAAAACTTTTCAAAGACCAGCATTGTATTGAAATATTGATTTCAGCAGGATTGGAAACAAATACATATCTCTCTACAATATTTCAAACTAATAATCATGACTGAGCCTTTCTGAGACTGCTTACGACAAGAAATTATATTCTTCTTCTTTGATCTTGTCAAAAAGATGAAGTTTTTCCAAGAAACCTGGCCATTATTTATATTAATTTCATAAAAAGTAACATAACTTCACAAAAAGCTGCTCATTCAATACCTATTTTTATGTTCAAATGCAAGATGAATAAAAACTGATTCATTCAAACATATGAATTTGAGGTTTTAATTTCTAGTTCTGCTTTTGATCTCTTAAGAGCTGTAAGGGTATGTTTTGTGTTCAAATATGAATTAACTCCTTTCCGGCTACAAACAAACGTACATGTATTGTCTTCTACCATTTATCAAGTATCTACAGTGTAAATATCTATACAAAACAAGAATATATTGTGAGCTATGCCTTTAAAAAAGTGCAATTTGATATTTTGATACATAAATCCTCTGCAGACATGCATGAACATGTACATTGTAAAGCTGCAGGGAAGGGGTGACAAATAGACACACTTTGGATCACTCTCTATATGCATGACGATGTACATTCTTGATCTTGGGTAGATGAAGAAGCACTGATAATCACAGGTCATGTTAGGAAGCCCAAAAGAGTTATGATTCAAAGGTGAACACTTTTCTAATGATTCCCTTTTGAATATGTACATGTATATGTAGGACTTAATGTATATAGCTTTTATAATGGATGGTGTTCATGGTTAGGTTTCTGTGATTGTTTGCTTTCTTCTTTCTTTCTTTCTTTCTTTCTTTCTTTCTTTCTTTCTTTCTTTCTTTCTTTCTTTCTTTCTTTCTTTCTTTCTTTCTTTCTTTCTTTCTTTCTTTCTTTCTTTCTTTCTTTCTTTTTCTTTCTTTCTTTCTTTTTCTTTCTTTCTTTCTTTCTTTTCTTTTCTTTCTTTTCTTTCTTTTCTTTCTTTTCTTTCTTTTCTTTCTTTTCTTTCTTTCTTTGCTTTCTTTTCTTTCTTGCTTGCTTGCTTGTTTAATTGTCTGTTTTCCAGTTTGTTCTTTCTAGATGTTAAGAGGTTACTAGTTATTACTATTTAACCGTTTGTTCATTCGTTGTTGATACTCAAAATTTTATCCTTAGAAAAGGATAGCTTGAAAAAACTGCATATACCTTCGCTGTCAATGAAATTGAGATTTCTTGTCAAATCAAATGATATATGTTTTCTTAACTACCAAGTGGAGAAACAGTTTATAAACAGGTGTTCTTAATATACAGATTCCTTAACTTCTTTTGGTGAGAAAGATTTTTAATAAAGGTGCCCCAAATGCGGTCTAAACAACTGGAATGAATATATTACCAATTGCTAAATCGGGTTAGACTATAGAATGTATTGACTACATTGTCTGAGTAATTGAAACTTTTTCCCCATAAACCAATCTTCTTTGAGTATAGTTTCAGAGTTTCACAGTTTCCTTGCAAATATCCGCTCTTCTCAGTCTTCTCGTATCAAATATCTAACTTCTACACTTTCATCAAGAATTTCCTTTCTTTTTACTTTTTTCTCTAACAAAGTTATGAAAAAAAGGAAAAAAAATGTAAAGATAAAGTTTCTGCAAAGTACTCATGTTTTGTGTCAACAAATCTTTTTGAAAGCTTGAAGATAAAACCTAGAAAAAGACAACCTCAATTTTTTTTCTTCATTTCTTCACAATTCCAGAAAGAGATTAAATTCAACCAAGAGTGAATAATGCATTGTCTTTCTAATTTATTCCACCACAACGTCCCTCTCCTGATCAAAAGAAAACATTCCAGTTTAATTCCTATCCATAGCACTTCCTGAATTTGACTCCCTAATTCACTCAGACAACAAGATATCAACTCTGATTTCATATCTCAAAGAGAAATCTAACACTGCTTAACCTTGCTGCGAGCCGAGCGCAACCCGCTCTCCCTTCCCCCTATAGCGCGGCAAAGAAAAACAAAACTCTACATGTTATCTCCTCAAGTAGGAGTAAACTTGGCGAGCAAATATTGTGTTTAGTGAAGAATTGCCTCTTGCTAAGCATCTCTCTGCCTTGGATGGGTTGAAATATGTGCGCTACTCTGTATGAAACATGATCGCTGCACGCTGCATATCAAAACACCGTCCGCTCTTCCTCTCCTTCCACGGCCCGATCCTGAAATTCATTTGGAAATTGTTTAAAAACTCACTTACGGTGTAAAATTGCATGCATCTGCCGTGTGGCAAGACTGATAGCCATGTAACGTGCGATCACTTTCCAGCTGGGATGGGATATTTTGTAAGAGTTAAATGGGGCTCTTCAGGGGGGTAGGTAGGGCCTCTCTCGCCAAGGCCGCTTAAAAGGTACAAGCAGTTAGTTAACCCCCTGCTTGTCAGGGCAGCGCTACCGAGGTGAGACCGCTATTCCACCGTACTGGGAATAAAAAGGTTTCACTAGCTATGGAATAATTAAGTACAATCTCACAGATTCAAAGCCATTGTGGGAAATGAAAGAAAAAGTCTTTGCGTATTAGAAAGAAATATTATTCATAATGATTTGAACAAGTCCTTTCTTCAGAGCCAGAAAGGAGTACACTATGTGTAAAAGTATGAGATAATACCTTTCTGACTCAAGCAGATGATTGATGGTTTTATCTTGAAGAGGCTTTCAAGGAAAATCCACTTTCGTTGAAATGAAGCAAAGTATGAATAATATGAGCTTTACAAAAAATGTTCCTTTAACTTGTCATGTGTAACATATCACCAATGAAATCAGGTACTGTATGCTCTGTGATATAAAATAAAATTTCAATAAACTATGGCATGACTAGAGATAATAATGCTTCTGATATTTCAGGCTGTTATCCCCAACAAGATAGTAAAAATATTGTTTTTAATATCATTTGGTTTAGAAAACCTTCCTTCCTACTTTTGTTCACATTTTGGAAAGAAAAACTATTCTTGTACTATGATCAACCTATCCCAATGTCCGAATATTTCTTACTGTCACATACAAAATTCCCACACCTCCTTTATGGCAAGGTGCCCCACAATGATATTCTTTTCGCCCGAAACACTCATTAATTAAAAACAGGGACAGAGTGGCGAATTATAAATATCTCCCTGTATCTTTTGGTACTACTATAATACAGTAAATAGAATACATGGGACTACAACAAAATAAGCCTTGAGGTCACTAATAGCACTGACCTTTGAGAAATTAAGTGGACGAAGGATAAAAGTCGAGTGCGTATAAAGGGACTGTTGCCTTGGTCATCCTGCTCATATTATTTCTACTTCCATAAATTCATACCCCGGTTACACCTTCGAAGTGACTCAAAACGTATTGATAAGTTGGCCATTTCATTGAGGTATTATCATTTTTGTATGTTTGATCTTTTGTCTGTCTAGCACTGTGTATTGTGTTAGTGTTTGGGTCCCATTGGTTTGACTGGGATATTGCCAAGGGAAGATCTTACATATTTTGGGGCAAAATTCATTACTGAGTATTTGGAAATGACAGAAATATGATAATTAACTCCATGAATTAACTTTTTTTAGTTTAGAAATATCTTGATGGCATAAAGACCTTTAAAAGGCCTTATGGGGGGGGGAACAAATTATATCATATAATATTTGCAAAGGACAGCAGATGTGATGATCCAATCCATAAAAGATCACAATTTTATCATTTAGAAAACATCTTGGAAAGAAAAATATATCACATGATATTTGCAAAGGACAGAAAATGTGATGATCAAATCCATAAAAAACACTACAGTGTACATGTATGTTATCATTTAGCAAACATCTTAGTAAGAAAAATATATATATATAACTGTAGGGTGTCAATTTTCACACTGTTTGGATATATATATGCATTAAAAATTGCATGCGTCACTGAAAATATTATTTTTCCACATGTTACTTGTAATGAATGAAAAACTAATTTAATACAATTCTTGGAAAATCAATTTTATTCACATACAAAACAATACTTGAACTGTATTGAAGTCCATGTTTCCCTTATCAAACCAAACATACACCAGGAACTATCAAATCATGATCAATTGTTATTAAAGTGATTTTCAATTTCAATCACAAAAATCACTTTCTTTTTGTTGCAGGCTGAAGATGATTGCCGGTGATTCTATATTGTACATGAAATGAGATTTAATAACATTTTTCAACTGACTATCAGACAAATAAAAAGTGAGATTATTTGTTGTCATGATATAGAACTTCCAAGAAGGGGATATCAATCAATGGACAGCTGAAGTGATTCTATTTTTGAATGAAATAGATGAACAATATCCATATGACTTATAAGAGTTTTCTTATGTTCATGCATGTCATAAAAATACATAGATTGATTCATGAATACTAATTTATTTGTGGTATTATAATGAACAAACTTAACTTACATTATTTACTTGTATATCAAATCTACCATGTTATTTAATGTTGAAATTTTTACACAATGAAACTGCCCTCATCTTTAAAAACTAAAAGGCGACCCAATTGCTTTGAATATGACCATATTCCTCATGAGTTAACAATCAACTAAAAGGTGATTCTAAATATGTCATTAGTACAAATGTTTCTTAAATCAATTTGAGGAATCACAAATTCTATTAAAGTCTCATCATGAATACAATATTATCAAAATCATTTTATGATCCAAAATGAATTTTGATGAATCTTCCTCAACTATAGAGTTTATATCATCATTTTGAACTTAAAATGTAACACATCACTTTCAGAAAAGTTTAAATATATATAATGATAATAATTCAATCATCAATGCTATTTGCATTTCACTTGTTCATAGAAAGAATTTGAAGAAATGGTGATGAATGAATAGCTCACATCCTTCACGAGGTTTGTGTCTGGAAAAAAAAGAACATCTACATGACATTTTTTTTGTAACCGTTTACATTTTATTTTGTAACATATGACGGGTGTCCCTCTTCCTACAAGTAGGCTACAAAGACCACGCCCAAATTTATTTCAAACTTTATATTCAGTCAATTTCATGCTCCGACTATCAATCATACATTTTACACACATGTTGAAAATGTTGATACAATAATTTATCTTGCATGATGAATTGTGACAATATTTTGAAATGAAGTATGAACCAGTTGGCTTCTTTCTGGATGCACATTTCAAATGACGTCATCAAGTTCAACTCAACTCCCCTGCACACACACACAAAAAAATTCTCCACAATTCTAGAAAGGGCATTTTTATTAATAAACACCCAAAGTGAAATCATTTTTTTTTTTTTTTTTGAAGAAAGGACATATTATGAACACTGTGGCTCTAAATAATTGTAGGATTGAATTCTTAGCTTGTCGTAAATGCCCTTAAAAAAGGCATTTCAACAGCAGTGGTTGCATCACAAGTTACACATCAGGTACATTGTAGCAAGCTCCATTTATTCACCTGCCTACCATGGTACACCAGAGATCTAGACCCTTCACCCCTTGCCCCTACCCCCTTCCTTACCTGCAGTCTGCAGACACCATCATTGCAGATATAATCATGACTCGAGTAAGAGCCGGGGGAAGGAAGACTGGCCAACCATTATGATGCAAGCTGACGCCCCATCTAGTATCCAGTTGTCTAGTTCTCGACCCTTCACCCCTCACCCTTCCCGGGAGATATGTTTTCTTTCCCCCTGCTCTTCCCTATCTTAAAGGCCCTCTGCACTAGTTTGGCCAGGAGGGATTAGACCTCCCTGCAAGGTCACTGACAGGTGGTTATCTCATCAAATCAGCTCTCAATTAACATAAGAAAAAGGGGACGATAGGGGACCAACGGTCACGAATTAGGCATTGTTAAGGCGCAAGTAGCTATACATGTAAGTAGTGCAGCGGGGCTTTAATAGATCACTGCGGACATCATCATGATTCAGGAAAAAGCCTGGGGAGGGAAGACTAGCTAGACATCAGGAAGCAAGCCCCATCTATTCAGCTGCCTACCACCAGAGATCCCGACCCTTCACCCCTTGCCCCACCCCCTTCCCAGGGAGATATTTGTTTTCCTTTCCCCCTGCTCTTCCCTATCTTGATAGATCACTCAGACATCATCATGATTCAGGGAAAAGCCTGGGGAGGGAAGACTAGCCAGACATCAGGAAGCAAGCCCCATCTATTCAGCTGCCTACCACCAGAGATCCCGACCCTTCCTGCTTCCGGAGTCAAACGATCCGTTTATGTTCTACCAAAGGTCTAAGGATGTCCTGGTTTCGAAATGCAAGCTAGGTGATACTGCTATCTTCTTTCTACAGCCGGAAAGGGGGGGGGGGGGGGGTGCTTCCCTCAGCGCAATCCTAACAGTGGCTTAAGAGTTCCATTGTCTTTGGCAAAAAAGTGATAAGGTGGCTGACTACTCTTGTGAAAAAAATGATTATATTACCATATTTTGCCTTCCACAAAAATAATGGGGAAGTTCTGAATACAAAAACATCATTTTTGAAATGAGAGACATTGTAAAATTTGGACACACGACTTTGCTTATCGTAACTTAACTTAACATGATATAATCATTGCTACCAAATTACAGAACATTCATTTGTACCCTACTACAAGAAGTGCTACAAGAATGTATATATCAAAGAAGCTTCTATATTACTTTTTGTCTCCCCCCCCCCCCCCCCCCCCCCCCCCCCCCCCGCTGCTCCCTATCTCCCCTTGCAGGTATGTCCTCTCCCCTTTCTCTCCCTTCCCCCTGCCTCTTTCCCCCTTTCTCTCTCTCTACATATATATCTATCTATCTATCTATCTATCTATCTATCTATCTATCTATCTATCTATCTATCTATCTATCTATCTATCTACATGTATGTATCTATCTATCTATCTATCTATCTATCTATCTATCTATCTATCTACAGTATCTATCTTTCTTTCTTTCTATCTATCTCAATATCTCTCTCTCTCTCTCAAAGCAAATTTTGATCGGAGTATGTGGAATCATACAATACCACATCACTTCGATTCCAATTCCAATCAACAGGAAAAGCAAAGTGCCTCATATTACAGTTTTAAGGCAAATTGTGTGTTTTTTTGTTTCCCTTTCCACTGAAACACATCCTGAATCCGGCAAAGTCCACGTAAATTACGCAAAATTAATTTAATTCCATTAATTAAAAAAGCAACTGAATGGGGATGTGAGTTGGTCTAAGGGTTAGCCCTGTGGTCTGACGACACAGGTTCCTATCCTCAGTCATATCTTTCGGATAGTAATGTGCTCCAAACTTTGTCCAAGATGTAGCAGTAGGATAATTATAGCTCCACATGGGTTTCAGGTTTTAGGTTAGGGTCAGTGTTGGGTTGGGTAGAGTGTCTGGCCTAGAGTTGAAGTTAGGAATTCAGGTAAAGTAGGAACTTGACTGAAGAAGAATTGTCATTGAAACATTTGTCCTATTTGTTCTGTCCGAAGATGTAAATATTCATTACTTCATATCTGATTAATACACCTCTAAAAACCCAATTACCCAATCACAACCAATACAGAAGGTAACTTAACATCAACATTCTTTATTTTTGATGTTGTTGCAGGAACCTGTTTGACTGTTGGAAGTTCAGCAGTGCACGTGCAACCCCTCCCCTTCTGAAAGACAACCCATCTTCACACATGTACATACAGACGGACAGACGATCTGCAAGGACATGATCTCAACCCAACTCCAGGAAGGGATCACGGTGACTTCCTGCCCATATTTCGGGGCTAAATTTCCTGGTACAAACAAACGAAAGGACGTTTATTGGTCTGCACGCACGCACGCAGTATTTCTTCGAAGGGGAAAACAATTGCAGAGTTTGGGGCTGCTGCTGATGATGATGATGATATCAGGGCCGTTATCTCGCTAGAACAATACACCGTAAAGCCCCAGTCCGTGGACAGGAAATTCGGTGCAGCTTACCGGAGCCCGGAGTGTGACCTAAGGGGTGGAGGGGGAAGTAGCCCCGTCCTTTAAAAGATACTCTATTCAATCTCTAAACCTAACCCGACAATCACCTGTGGAACCTCTCTCCATGCCATTCTTGACTTGCTGCAAAAAGGGGGAGTGGTCCAAACATGATACGTATGCACAAAGAGGTTTTGTGATTACAGGGAAGTTGAATAAATTTCCCCCAACCCCTTCAATGGATATGTTACCTTCCTGATCAGTATATGTAATAAGAATTAAGAATATAAACATCGTAAAATTACAGGAAGCTATATCTTTTCTGTTCTTGCTTGGTCATACAAGCTATCAGGTTTTAACAGTAAACCACAGGTGTGGATAAACAAGGATTTTGAATTGTTTCCTTGATAAATCCAATTACCCTCTAACCGTTTGTGACTTGGTGTTTGTTAATTTTTCAAAAAATGAGTAGGAATCTTAAACAGGAGTTTTGATATTAATAGGTTACATGAGGGCATAATACCAGAATTTGATCCCCCAATTTAACATTTTTTTACAGGGCTCAGACCGTTAATCTGAACTCTTGTAGAGCCTTCTTAAAGTTCATAATACATGTAGCTTCAGAACAGCAAGTACAAGGTGTGCTTTATCAAGACTTGTCTGAACTTATGTCTACCTAGTGTAACACTAGCACCAAGCATCAACAACCAATGTTTTACCCTGCCTTTATACTTGTTAGCACCATGATGAAAGACTGTAGACATTATTACTGCTTGGATCTTCAAGCTACAATAAACACCAAGACCAAGTGCTGTCGCGTGGAACTACCATTCATCCAATGCCTCTGAGTTTGAGCTAAAATGAACAACAACTCCAGTTGCTAACACAGGGCACTACTCGCTATTGCTACTGACTTTACACTTACACCAACACCACAACTAACACAAGCACGAGACATTAACGCCACACTCCTACCAATCTTGTTGAATTCATTTACTGGGTGATGTCATTGACATGTGAAACAGAAAGGTTTATATTGGCACCAGGTGCTATTAAGGAGCGTTGCATCAATGCTACTGACGTTACACTTACATGTACATCAACACCAAAACCAACATAAGCACTAGATTCTAACACCACACTCTACTACCACTCCCAGAGAATTCACCCAAGGGGTGATGTCATCAATACATATAACTGCCACGTCAAACAGGAACTTAGCTTGGATAGGTATCCATTTTCTCTTTCACTCACACCACAAACTCTCACCAATATATTAAATGATTATAACCTCGTCAATTCCACTAGTAAGCATCATCTTCTATGGCTCCAAATTAATAACCAATAGACAGGAGAGGATTAAAATGATGTCTGATCGTCCTACTAAGGGATATGAGTTCAATGTCAGGCATAATATGTGAAGGTCCCCCTCCTCCATAATATTAAATTGGGATTGCATAAACAACCATTCTTATATCCTTTTTTTCAAGAGATTTACATGTACCGGTATACCAATGTACATTGAGGTATGTCAGGGAGGGGGAGAAGGGAGTGGGAGAAGGGTGTGGGCTTTGGAGACAAGGGAGAGGAGTAAAGAAGGGTGAAGAGGTGAGAAAGCAGTGGTAGTGGTAGGGGAGGGGTGGTAGAGGGGAGGGTAAAGGGAGAAAGTGGGAGGAGGGTGGGAGAGGGGAAGGGGGTAGAATGGGGAAGAGAGATGGAGAAGAAAGGGGGGATGGAATGGTTAGGGAAACAATAAAAGGAGGGAAGTCAAAGTTAAAAGTTCATACTGTACCTGGATGTCTTCTCTTAATATTTTCTTCTAATATGTAACACATGTCCAAAGTTTACAGTTCATTTAAAAATCAACAACGCTTTGGAAGCCACTTGTTACAATTAATCAAATATTATTACAGTGATACCAACAGGTTTTCCTAATTGCTCTAATATTTGAAAAGATGTACAATGTATGGAACGATTTGTTGTTGTTGTAAGTCTTTAATTCCTTATTTTTCTCAATCAATCTATATGGAGACGTGATAATCCTTACAAAATTAGATGTAAATGTTTCCTTAATAGTGCCATACCACTGTTATTTGCACCTTGATTTCCCATTGTATGTGATACACTTTATATCTCTCACCCTTATCTCTGTTTTTGGCTTTGTTAATTTAAACTACAAAATGGGAGACAAAATGCCCCACTCCTCCCCCTTATCACAATACACCCCTTTGAAATCCTGCATGGTAATGTCTAGCTAGGTTACTTGTTGGGTCACAGATATTACACAGAACAGACGAAGGAACAAATCTTGTGGAGTTTGGCCAAAATTTGATATCTTTGTTATACTTGACCCTTGATCTTAGTGACCTACATTCAACTACACCTTTCCCACCAAGTGCATGTATTTTATTTTTAGTTTGGAAAAGTTTTGTTGAATACACTGGAGTGATAAATCAAGTTCTATCCTTCTCTAACACATGTTCAGCTTAATATCTCAAGGTTAGCCAAATTAAAGAAAGCCTCTTTATGTACTTGTGTTTTGCAACGAACCATTACCTCTAACTTTTACAGAAATGCCTGTAAAAAGGGTGTTTCTTGGTATAACTAATATTTTCTTTGTAAGCAAACTTGTGCACAGTAAATGAAAAAGAGTGTGGATTGGGAGGGGGAGTGTCACCAATTAAAAGTCTGTTTTTCTCAGATATATTGAAAAGGTACCTGGAATTTCTTGAAAGACACTGCATCATTTTATGACATTTTATTCTGTAAGGGGGCATATCCCTGCCCTTTAAATAATAAAAGCTTGAAGGTAAAGTTTTACGACCTCTAGTTATTGAATAACTAGGGGATCAGGGGTTAATACAAATAGAAGAAGGGGTTGGGCTTTGCCAAAAGCTTACGAGCCAAACAGTTTGGGAGGGGGTGCGTGTAGCAAGGCTCCACACAGGTTCGATTATGGAAATAGTTAACAGGGATAGGCTCTATACATAAAAGCCTGAGTGGTAGTATGACCAGTGTTTTTTTTTAACAGAATACGTTTTCTTTAACCATGCTTATTAAGTAGAAACATGTAATATCTTTTAAAAAGCCAGTCTAAACTAAACCAATTATATCAAGAACTGTTCTGGCAACAAATTGTAATTGGAAAGTGATTGCCTTTGTTGTAACACGCATTTACATTCCACCACCCCACATTGATTTCAATAATCAGGGTTGGGGAAAGATCTTCTCTTTTTATTTCTTTTTTTCTCTATCTTAATTCATGAAGCTTTTTTACCTTTATGGTTTATTAGTTTGTGTCATACAAAATGTAAATCTCATTAGACCGTTCTGGATTTCCCAAGTCTAAACAGACATTATTTTCTAATAACTTCAACATTTTAGCTGGGGCTTTAAAATCCACACCCATATCCTCCCCCACCCAGCAGTTCCACCAGATAGCAAAGAGCAAACATATTTCCTTCCTCATATTTCCCTATGAAACCTCTCTCATTGCAGTATGAGTGTCAATATCTACATTGCAAGTGACCCCACCTATTTAGAGTAAGTCTCCTTCTTTGTTAATCATACAATTGAAAAGATGTCTGTACGTATTTCGGGAGACACAGCATATTTACATATTCATCTGTAACTATTGTTCACCTATACTTTTTCATGACTGTGATAAACAGACGTGGTTGTCTTCCGAGCCTATATAAACATATCTACATACATGCTTTTCAAATATACATTTACATGTCATGTGTCTTTTTCCCCCTAAAAACATTGAAGGATTTGGGCTAATATATCTTCATAGCTTTCCAGTTCACAAAATGAAATTATCATCAGCAAATTTGAAGAACATTTCAATGTGAGGAATATGTTCATTCTTATCAGCTTTGTGCCAAGTTTTATTTGAAGAAAATACAACTTTGGAAATCTCCATTAATTCACAACTGCACAGTAGACCTAATAGTAAGGCGATCATAGAAGTCTGAATTAGACACCTATTTTTACAACTCATGAAAGTTCCCTTTTCATTATGAGCAAAGTTATTAATAGTTGAGCAATATTGCTTGACATTTCATTACATTACATTACATTACATTACATTACATTGTGTGCGGGCAAGCCAGAATCCGATGACCGGGGGTAATAATGTAAAGCGCTTAGAAACTCGGATATTCCCGATGTATTAAGCGCTATTATAAGCAATAATATTATTATTATTATTATTATTATGTAAATGTTCTGTTTTTGCAGACAAGGCCCTTATACATGTAGGTGACATTTTCTGACAGACATTTTCAAGGAAGGTTGTCTCCTTCTGTAGCAATTTGCTGTTGACATGAAGTACATAAACAATACAGATGGTAATAGTTTTTTCGACTTATTGGCAGTCATAAACATAAAGTTAGCCTCTACTCCCTTAACTGCTTTTTCTGCATTATATCCAAGCACTGATATGATCCACTCAGCATTTGGACTGGGAATGTATCTCAATGACGTTTCATACCAGTTTGAAAAATTGAAGCTGTAAAAAGTGTAAGAAAAATATAAATGATAGAGAGAAGAGGGAAAGAACGATAGTTTAACCCTGACCCTGTGTGATACCATTCATGAAGCATTGTCTCCCCCAACTCTACCCATTACAGTATCCGACCTTGGATGGTGAGGTTGAATAATCTCACACAATTATCCTTTATTCAAGTTCATTCTGGTATTGTGTTGTTTTTTGAAAAAACCTTAAAGGGGCCATGAAGACAAGCATGGAATAAAAGGCAAGCCAGACAGAGGTGGGGGTTAGACATTCTTTCTGGCTTTTGTCTCCCCCACCACCTCCAATCCCTAACAAAAAAGGTCTTTCTCGATTATAAAAGGGCTAAAAATGACAATTTGTTAGTTAGCAGGGGGTAGCAAATACTGGAAGAATACTTTACCAATATCAGAGATTTATATTTTTGTGAGTGGTGCAATTTTCATACCTACATATTTTCAACAAAAAATATTAATCTATACAATGTACAAGTATGTATGACACTATCACAGACTGCCATGTACACCTACATGTACCAGTATAGAGTTCATACAGTCACAGATCTATGGCTAGCCTAAACATAAAATAACCTACTGAATGTTTGGATTGAGGATAACAAATTGTAAGGCTGCAGAGGTAATTCCAGAAATGTATAAGGAGGGAGGTAACGCCCCCCCCCCCCCCCCCCCCCCCCCCCCCCCCCGCCCCCCCTCCAGTAAACTATAGCAGCCCCATGTAATGTAGACTAGACTATCAGCATAGATTTTCCTGGGCCTATCAATAAGGGGGCATTTCTCTACTCGTCCTACGCTGGCTACGCCACTGTTGACTGCAGCTATGTATCTGTGTAAGGGGCAAGAAGCATAACCTGCACAAGAAATTCGATCACCTGTAGTTGTGCCTTCTTACCCCTACGATCCAATGTTATCACTGCCATGAAAGCACAGGTTAAGGAAGGGTCACAAAACAAAGATCCATATCATCAACTGAGAACTAGAAGTGTAGGTGAGAAGCTTACAATGTTCACACAACATGGAAATACTGGCAAATTCAACAGATTCAACAGATACATACATTCCATTACAACACAAGGTGATTGCCTATAAATTGCAATTCTTCTGTGTGAATTGCCATAGGCCTCTAGAGAAATGTGGGCAAGACAATCAAGTTTAACATTAATTGATATAATGTTCTTTTCAGCTTCACACACATGCAGAATTTCTTAAATGAATAATTGACAGAAATTTGACTGAGAAACTTATCATGAACTGGATATACATGTATGCTTGTGAACTTCTTATTACCATTAAAGCATGTACATCTGCATTAGGACAAATCAATACATGTAGGCCTATACTGTATCTATAGAAATCAAATTGAACTTCAGTCCTCAAACATCTTTACTGGAGTGGGTGGGGGGAACGTTGTCTTGTGTTCAGAGGCAGAAACCAGCCCCTCTGGTGCCGGTTTTCCAGCTTCTTTTCTTGGTTTCAAGTTATTTAAGGCGTGTCCTTGACTCAAGACAGGGCCCCCTGGTATGGCAGGGGTGAAGCCATGCTAGGGTCGGCTCGGAAGGGAAAGGTCAAGTCGAAAAACAGCTCAAATTATGAGCGGCCTGGGGTGCCATCACAGATGGTTTGCTGCACCCCTAGAAAGTGGGCTCCTACTGGGGGGACCCCAAAATTGGGAGAGGCAGAAGAGGGGGAATCACGTTGACCAACTGCATGGTCCAAAGGCAACACGTACCGATCCCTCATTCCCATAAAGGTTGCTTGGGGTGTATGGTATGGAAGCATGTCTACTGCCACAGTCAAAGACACATGATAACATTGCAATGTAACAGCTTGGAAACCATAATAGTACTGTATTGTGATTTATTGATCAAATGTAAGTTTAGAATTTATTGATTGAATTTAATTTTAGAACAGCCAGGGCAAATAAAAATCATGAGTGGGAACTAAAAAGTGATTGAAATGTAATCACCCATGAACGTAGGAGACCCATAGAAATCTGATAAAGCTACCTGCAGGGGCACAGAGAGCACGGTGGGGGGGGGGGCAGGGGCAGAGGGGCAATGACAATATGAGAATCTGCTTACTGTAGGCCTACCTCTCCCTCAATGTGTAATATGGTTGAAAAGGTAAATTAGGGCCTCCCTAAAACATAAATGTAAATTTTCGACCAGGAAGCCATTCAGAAATCTTTTATAAACTTTGTACAGAATTCCTGAACCACATTGCAATCATATTGTAATTTTTGGATTTTGTTTTAATTTTACCTATTTTCATTAATCATTAAAAAGCCAAAGGGAATAACATTACATTGTAACACCATAATGAGAATGATAAAGATCACAAGAGATTGTACAGGAAGATTATGAAGAAGTCCATACATGCACAATCCCAATGGAATCTCAATGTCTGACAATCAAATATGGAAATGAAAGAAAGAAAGTAAAAAGGGGAAATCAGCCAAACTAGAAAAAAATGAGACGTCTAGAAAGGTGCCCCAGTCCTTGGATACACCTCCCCTGCTGAACCCAGTGGCAACCCCCTATGACTGGGTCAAAACACCCCCAGACTCTGAACAAAGGAAAGGTCATGGTAAAGAATTTGAGCATTCATGGAGCAAGGTATCCTTTACCCAGACCCCTGCCAGGAGTGGGGGGTTCGTCTCACCATAGCCTGGTCCTGCCTGCCCAGCCACAGAAGGGTTGGGAAATTGAACGATAATGTAAGGGGTCATATGTTAACAGAATTTCTTGTACTTGTAGGCGTGACCCACACACAAACACGCACAGAGCTGCGCAATAGACACAGACAGTCAGCAAAACTAAGGAAAACAAATTGACAAGTTGCTATTTTAAGAAATGTCTGCACTAAATGGAGAGAAATCTGATTCCATAGTCTACATTTAGGCTACATAAAGAAACTTAAATATACAGGCCCATATAAAAGAGAGTGTGTTGATCTATTTAATTTTGTTTTTGTTTTGTTTTGTTTCTTTTTAATTAATGTTGCCTAGGTAAGCTAAAGTAAAATCATGTAATAATGTATGCCTAAAATGTAAGTGATATATACTCACTGAAAAGAACAACTTTAAGATTTCTGCAAATGTGTTTTTTAAAGCTATCAAGAGTTTATATAAGAATTTTGATTGAGGGTTTCCAGACCGTAAAAGATACTATTCATTGAATTCAAAAAACTTTTTTTAAAGTAATTAACCATGAAGTACTTCTATAATTGATATATATGGATGAAACTAAATCTAAAATTATTACATCCATTTTAGTTGATTTCAACCAAACTAATGAAGATTAAAAAGAGAGTAAAATTCATGATTTTCAAAGAATTCTGTCCAACTCAGAATGCCTTACACTTAATACAATCATTAAAAAGTAAAATGTGCTGTCCTTGTCTTCTTGGAACAATACAAAAACTGTATTGCCGTGATAATGTCTACCAGTAACCAAAGACTAAGAATTCTAAATTACTAAACCCTGCATAGAGAGGATAGTTGACAAGTACATTATACTACCATCAGCTCTTTAGATGTAAGAAGTATGTTAGAAGTTGATAAATACAGAATCCCTAATATAATGTTTCACAACACACATGCTGTACGCTCAAAAACATCAAACCATTCATCAAATTGAATGGTAGATGAAGTCCATTCCAAACTCTTCTAGAGTATACTAAAAATGCAGAACATGTACATTTAAAAATGAAACAAGATTAATAAATCCTTATCATCAGGTTTAGAAGTAAAGAGAATTTTGTTAGATCTACCCAACATGTAGGTAGCATCATCAGATAAATACAGAACAAGAAATACTAAAGATGTTGAATTCAACCCCCAGTATGGGGCAAGGATGGAATCGTGCTGAAAAGAACATCTTCTTTCCAAGTTTCCCACCCTTGAAGAGACCAGTAAAAACCACAAGGGAACATTTACATATTAGGCCAAGGTCAAAACCAGCAGTTAGCCCCAGTCCTTTTTTGTGGGTCTTACTCTCATCTCATCGCTACATCAGGTTGTCTGAGTGCGTCTTCACTGCATTGATTGCACCAAGATGGCACGGGTGCATTTTGGGAGAGACGATAAGGACATGTCTGATCTTCTTAACGTTGATTGCCACTTGAAACTTGAAAGCCTTTTAACACTAACAAGTACCCTTTCACCCCTGCTAGGCTTTTCTTCAATCCTTGCCCCCCTTTCCATCGTGTGGTCCTGCCTGGAATAAGTAATGTCAGACAGAGGAGCGCACATAGCCAAACAAAATTGAAACAGAATTCAATCCCTCATCTTGTGTTACAAATGTGTTCTGCTTTGGTAGGTTTGGAGGATTTTCCAGACCAGGAATAAACCTCTCTCACTCTTCTGGGTTTTGCATTTCCCCGCAGAGAGCGACGGGGAACTGTCATTCGATAAGTTCTTGACGTATGAACAAAGAAATATGACCCACTTTGGGGAATAGAGATCCCGTCCCCACCTAACTGCATGAGATCATGAGAGATCACGGTAAAAATGATCGGGGTGGCTAACTCACACAAACACAAATCACAACACACCTCATCAGCAAAAACATTGAACAAAATCACTTATTTCTACAAACGATCCAAATGATTCTTCAAAAAATAAGAAAATTCTCGTAGTACTTACTTGTGTCTTGCTCATCTTTATGCGTTTGTTGTTCTGATGACCCCGGCTGCGCCATTTTCCGACCAAAAGTGGGGTCGAAAATTCGCTGAGTAGGGGCAGCTAGCTTCTGTCGCTAGTCACTTGGCCTCGGCTTATGAGCCTTGCGAGCGTTTGCAATGTACGGGTGGCGATCGGGGGAACGATCCTCTCATCTGCGGTGTTGCCCTAATGTCACCGGGATGATTAACGTGGGTAGTTCCGGGTGTGCTAGATGAGAATGGCTTCTCACGGTGCGAAAGGTGAATGAGTCACTGATGTGCTAAAATTATGAGTGCTAATATTGATAGTTCGTGATTATGTTGTAGAGAGATACGTATCGTGATAAATACAGAAAAAGTAAACATTTCCATTATGAGAATACGTGAAAATTAATGATTGTTAAATAAAATTAATACCATAATATTTAAAGTATGAAGAGATGGGGAAAGGGAGCATCTGCCCCCCTCCGTATCCATTTTAATTAGGGTCCCCAAAAGATAATTTCTCGGTGAAAGACATGGATCCCCGCCCCCCCCCCCCACTCAGTGTTTTTTAGGGTACGCGTATGCATGTTCCCTCCCTTTGAAAACACCCCCCTAAGTGCGGTGTGTAAAGTCAATAGATGTCGTTTTTTGTGTATTACGAGCCGGATTTTGTTGCGTGAAAAGTACCCTTTTTGGGGGGGGGGATTTGGGAACATGAATGCGGTTCCTCCGTTCCCGGAGTGGGGGGGGGGGGGGCATGTATCACCATTATCTTTCAAATGCCGTTGTAATGGATCCTTTTCATTTGTGTTGGCCTGCAAATGGGACATAGTACCTTTAAATGAGTCACTTCTTTGTTTTGCAATAAAACAAACGAAAGCTCCCCAATTTGTCTATACATTCCACAGGCGTGTGCAGGATTTTGTGATACAAAAGGTGGTGACAGAAACATTATGCTTTGGGGTCTAGGGGCAAAGCCGCGGCTGTGGTCCAGGGAGCAAAGCCCCTATATGAAAGCTCCTGCATGGGTTTTCAATGTTTTAAAGACCAAAAACGCCTCTCCTCGCATAATCTTTCTCCGATTTTTACTTTACGATATCATTGCCTTATATATATAGCCCAATGTGCTGCGTGGGTTTTCAAAAGTGGGGGTTACAGACCCTTTCCTGCAACGACACGGCCTATTATGTCTGGTACGACAATGTGCGACTCTAAATTAAGTCAGGTGGAAAATTTAAAACAAAATAACATTGGGTCCTAGGGATGCAAACAGGGGCGGCGGAGCGTCATTCAAAATAGGGAGGAGGTACCGTTTTTTTTAAAAACACATTGGTATAATAATATATACCCCTACATTGTGATTACATTTTCAGGGATGATTTCAATGTTTGTTTCTCTCTTTACATGGTACAAGATACTGCTTAAGCATCATACTTTGCAGTTGGATGTGATGGTCTGAATATTTATTTGCAAGCGAGCGAAGTGAATTTAAAGATCTGTGATGTCGCAGTGCGAAAAAATTACATCTTATAAAGCTACTTCAAATGCAAGCGAGCGTAGCGAGTGAGCTTTAGAAATCAAAGAAAAAGCTACTCTTAGGAATACATTTTCATGGTGAAAGAAAAAGATGGAATAATCCAAAGGCAAAATGACAATTATAAGAAAAGAAAAAGAACACAATTTATGTCAAAGTGAAAAAGGAAATTATCAGAGGTAAAAATGGTACATCTCGCACGCACCTGATAAAGGGCACTCACCAGAGAGGGAATAGGGCACTTATGAGAACGGAAAAAGGGCACTTATTACAAAGGAAAATTATCAGAAGGAGAATGGCACTAGTTAGAAAGGATACGGGGGCACGTGCCAAAATGGAAAATCATCACCTAGATGAAAAGGGGCACTTATTACAGAGTTAAAGGGGGCACCTCTCAACTTTGAACAAGGGCACTCATCGAAAGTGAAAAGGGGACCTTATAAGAATGAAAAGAGGGCATACACAGGAAAACAAATGCATTTTGCCAAAAATATAAGTGACACCTTTCAGATTTAAAGATAGTGGATTATAAGAGGTAAAGGGGCACCAATCAGAGATGAAAAGGGGCACTTGTAAAAATGGAAGGGGGCATTTATTACAAAGAAAATGAATACTTATCGAAGGAAAAGGGGCACCTGTGAGATTTTATAAGAAGCATCTATCAGAGTTGTTAGAAGGGGCATTTATGAGAAAGGGAAAGTGGCTCTTTACAAAAAAGGAAAGGGGCATTTATCTGAAGGGAAAGGGGCGCTTATTGCAAAAGAAAAGGGCACTTGTTAAAGTAAAATGGGCACCTCTCAGATTTGAATAGGGGCAATAATTGCATTTATCACAGGTGAACGGGGCACTTATCAAAGGATGTAAGACACACTTATATGAATATGGAACGGGCACTTAATAGAAATAAAAAGGGGCACTTATCTGAAGTAAAAGGGGGCACCTTTAGTGTGTAAAAAGTGGCACTTTAGGGGTACTTTAGAAAGGGGGCACTGTGCCCCCCCTCCCCCCCCCCCCCCCCTGTCAACCAAGCTCCGCCGCCTTTGGATGCTGAGTTTGTGATGGTTTCTACCTGACGCCAGGCGGGAGAGAATGTTAAGTTGAGGGGATGTGGGTGGGGATGGTTGGGGCGGAGTTTAGGCGTTCATCATATTGCTACCTATCGGGGATTTTGTGGAAAAGAGCCATTACAATCAGGAGGGAATTTGAAGAAAAAAAAGAAAATTGGGTCATAGGGATGCAAATTAGTTTGGGGTAGGTCAAGCTAAGTGGAGGGGGCGCATGGTAACTGCGCCTGTCGTCAGCGTAGCCTGAATTCAGTCCCCCCCCCCCCCCGCGAAGTGCGGTAGCTTTTATCGCTTCATTAAATTTTTATGGAAAGAAGACGATTCGTTGTACTGTTCTCGACTCTTAACCCTACTTGTTTGAATTCAGTTCCCACTCCCGCTTTGACGTTTTATTAAATAATTATGGACAGAAGACGAATCGTTGTACCTTTCTCGATGTTTAACCCTAATTGTCTGAATTTCACCATGCATGGATTATAGTGGTGGTGGTTATTTTTTACCTGGCTGCTAAGAAAGAATAAATGCTTGTTAGTAAGCAACCAGACGGTCGACGGCTTTAGGTCCTACCCAAGGGACCTGGTAATGAGGATTAATGCCTTACCAAGAGGGAAAAAGGCATCGACTTGGTTTCGAACCCGGGTCACCGGATTACGAGACCACTGCTCTACCAATATTGAGCTATCGCGCCTCCTCCAATTCGGTTCCCCCTCCCGCGCAAAGCGCATAAGCTTTGACGTTTCTTTTAATTATTAGAGAAAGCAGAAGACTCGTTGTACCGTTCTCGACGCTTATTCCTTGTCTGAATTCAGCCCCCACCCCCCTCCCGCGAGAAGTGCGGAAGCTTTGACGTTTCATTAAATTATTATGGAAAGAAGACGATTCGTTATACCGTTCTCGACTCTTATTCCTTGTCTGAATTCAGCCCCCCCCCCCTCGAGCGCGAAGCAGGAAGCTTTGACGTTTCATAAAATTATTAGAGAAAGCAGACGATTCGTTTTACTGTTCTCGACTCTTTACCTTATTGTCTGAATTCAGCCCTCCCCCCTCCCGCGCGAAGCGCTGAAGCTTTCACATTCCATTAAATTATTAGAGAAAGAAGACGATTCGATGTACCGTTCTCGTATCTTAACCCTCTTCTGAATTCGGTTTTCCCCTATACCGCGCGAAGTGCGGAAGCTTTGACGTTTCATTAAATTATTAGAGAAGACGATCCGTTGTACCGTTCTCGACTCTTAATCCCTGTCTGAATTCAGTCTCCCCGAAAATTTTAAACCTCTGATTTATTTTGCTGATATTATAGGATGGTGCAATTTAACTTCGAGAAAATAAAAGTATTATAGCTGTAGTCTCTTTCAAAGTCGTCACAGCGGATAAAAAGTCACAGTTCGTAGGGAGATAAAAATTTGCCTGCCGACCGACAATATACATCTCACCGAGTTCATACTTGTGCATTGATATAGTACACGAGGATCGAGCAAGAATGCCGACAGAGCGGACCCGACGAGCAACATGCGTATCTTTCTTGCTCCATCGACGAGACGACTCCACCCAAGAACCCTCCCCTCTCTTTTACTCCCTTCTCTCTCAGGCTCTTACCTCTCCATCTCTCTCTTCTCTTTCACCCCCGTTTATTTTGTTTCCTTTTTCTCTTGTTTTTTCTTCCTTTTCTCCTTTTCTTTATTTTTCTCTCTTTTTCTTTTTTTCCTCTTCTCCCTCTTTTTCTTTCTCTTCTCTTTCTTTTCTTTTGCTTTCATTCCTTTCTTTGCTTTCTTTTCCTTTTCCTTTTTTCTTTTCTTTTCCTTTCTCTCATTCCCCCCTTTTCTCTTTTCTCCCGACGGCAGCTCAATTTTACCGACAATATTCTGACAGGGGGCCAGTGCCGCACCCCACACACCCCTTTAGCGACGCCCCTGTATACAATCCCATCCTATACTCCTTCTCCAGTCTGTACTTTTCAACTTGCAAATGATGATGAGCAGACTTTTACACAAGCTCATTGAAAGCATCCCATCATAATTATTTAAAGAAAATAGAATACATTCTAATAATAGCTGGTCTCCATTCCCAGGAAGAATCACCTATGTATAGTGGTCAACATATTTAGACACGACCTCTTTCTTTTTTGTCTTTCTCCCCTGTATATATATTCCCCAATTTTAGTAAAGCACATTAAAAAAAATTGTTGTCCAGTTTTTGAGGAAAATTTCTCAACGACTCACCCGGTCGCTGAATAAACGGGGGGGGGGGGGGGGCACATTTTGTTTGGTCCCGGAAATTGGAAAATTATGCCGACCGATATTTCGTTCAGTGGGGAGGGGGGGATAATGTCAGTTTTTTTTCTCATCCTTTAGCACACAAAAAAGTGTGTGTGTGTGTGTGGGGGGGGGGGCGTTATCCCCCGATACCAGCCTGCACATACAACAAAAATTGAGGGGGGGGGGGGTTAACCCCAAAACCACCCTCTGCGTACGCGCCTCAGTATCATTAGGCCCTATAATCATACAAGAAAAAAAAACCTCAAGCGCCCCATATAATTCTTTTAGAACCTTGCCTAGAACATGTAGATCGGGAGGGACTGGCGACTTTCTTGCATTGTTTGTTTTCTTTGTATATTTTATTAAAACAAAACATGATCACATATTTACAAGTTTGGATAAAATGAAAAAAATACAAAATACAAAATACATAATACGAAATACAATATACAAAAAAAATACTTGTTTACTGAGCTGATCATTTATAATTTGTTATTTTTATTGAACAATGAAGGCAACAATTGATTTACCGGTACTTTTTTTAAATTTATTTTTTCCTTCTTTCTGTTCTTGTCTCTTTCTTTCTTTCTTTAATTTTTTTTCTATCTCTCATTTATGTTCTCTCTCTCTCTCTCTCTCTCTCTCCCTTCCTATCTTTCTTTCTTTTAGGTTTTTCTTTCTTTCTTTCATTTTAAACATCTTTATTTTTCCCCTAATGAGTCGATATGTGCCGCCCAAACCCTTAGCTATATATGATGATGCACGACAAAATTTTGTGTTGACAGTAATATCATAATATGGTAGCTTTTTTCTTTTCTTCAACGAAATGTTCAGGGGAGGTCCTGGGGGGGGGGGGCATTCTTAGTCCGTATGCTGAGTGCAGTGGTGGATCCACTGGCCAGGGTTGGCCCAATTTTCGTTTTTGGATCAATTTCTTAAGTAAGAAAGAGAAAACTGAAGAAAATCACAAATGAGAGATAGAAACAAAGGAAATTATAGTAAAGAGAGAAGAAGAACGGTAGTAGAAAAAAAGAAGAAGAATAACTCAAGAAAACTGAAGAAAAAAAAATCTCTATCAAGACCATAAATCCGCAAACAAGCAATACAAAATGGCAGCCTCCATGTTTACACGATTTTCGTGCAAGTGCCCTAAAATTTTGCAAATAATAGCAAGTAGAACTTCATTACCTGTCCAAAACCGTGAGTAGGATCGAAAGGTGTAATGATTGATTGAAATTTTAATTGAAGGATATACAACTATTTCAGATAGAGGTGTTGATCGTGTATTTTCCGTAGATATTTGAGTGTGGTCACGTTTGCTTGCCTTGCTTGACATGAACTGCATCCATGCACTGCATTCTTTATGGGCTTGCCTCGCCTGGATTGCGGGGCCGTGGCTGGGTGTGTACCGGCGGTAGATTTGCCGCGCCATCTATGCCGATGCATCGGCATAGGCATAGCACGCGCACAGCAGCATAGCAGATTAGCAGGCATAGCAAAAGACTTATGTAGGAATTGTTGTCTGTAGAAAATTGAAACTATAATTATTGTGAAATATTTTTTGCAATCATGTAGTAGACCTAGGCTATATAAGAATAGATTAGTGTGCAGTTGTGGTTGCTCTTTATTAACATGATGTAAATTAAAGTGAAATTGCATTTAATAATCTTGCATGTCCGACAAAAATCAAAATAGATTGTAGAAATGCAAAGACTACAGCTACACCCTACAGGGAGATGTGAGTTGGTCTAGCGGTACGCTCACTTGGTCACCTCGGCTCTCTGTCTTCACCTACAAACTGACTCGGGCCGGGCGACCTCGGTTTGAAATTGAGGCGCGTCTTTCGGATGGTCCCCAGACGTAAATAATCATATCTGATTGATACAAAACTTCAATGGATTTATGCATAGAATTTTTGGTGTACTAGTTCTAAATCCTTAAATGAATGTGCAACCTGGATCAGTCATATGACGACGGTAACTGACTACTACAAGTCACATGACTGCTACAAGTCACATGACTGCTGTCTAATCAGATTGAAAAGAAGAAGAAGAAAAAAGTCAAGCTGACTGATACCCTGCCAAAGATCAGCCTCAGAAATGAACTCTTGAATGTCTTCTATCTTAGATTCTGCAAGACAATTATTAGTACATTCTTACATTCTACCCACAGATGTGCGTCACCATGCCCGATGGTTGAGACCGTTCCTCAATGCTTTGAATGGGCAGCTGAGTTACCTCAAGAGGAAGCATGGTGAAGAACCAGCCAAGCCCAGATCACATCTGGATAATTGGTAAGTTCACAATAGGCCTGTTTTCATCAGCTCGAGTCTGCCAAATAACCTGCTATTTTCATACTAGAGATTATCCTGAAACTCAAAATTGCGTCTTCAATCACAAACTAGGCTCATCACAAACTTGCTCAGATGGGCGCAAATTTGCCCGCTTTTTCCCAAATAGTGGGATATTTTGGAAACAGGACCAAGATTTCTTGTGATATTTTCTCAACCAAATATCCCGCTAGTTACAACTGCGGATTAATGAAGACGCAATTAACTGGTTAATTTGCGATCGGGATACCGATAGTTAAAATAGCGAGTTATTGAAAACTCGAGCTGATGAAAACAGGCCTAGTTTGTAGCTCTTGTACAAAATTCACCATTATTGGCTTTTAATATGATAGTGATAGTGTTGATGATAGTGAAGATGATAAGGGTAATGATGCTATCATTTTGGTGATATTGATATCATAATGGTGATGATATTGATGATAAAAATGATGATGATGTTGGTAGTGATAGTCATGGTGATGATGATTGTGGTGATTTTGATACTGATGATGATGATAGCAATGATGGTGACAATGTTGGTGTTAGTAATCAAGTTGGTGGTGTCGATGATGGTAATGATGATGCAAAATGATGATATTGGAGATGATGATGAGAATGAGGTATTGGAGCTATCAACAATATATTGATCTTCTCATCCTCCACAGGGACTATAACAGTGAGATCTATGCTTTCTGTCAACGCTTTGGGGAAGAGTTCAATGGCGAAACCGTCAGAACAGCATTCACACATAAAAGCTATGTAGAGAAGGAAGAGAAGAGTAGAAGAGAATTGGGACTGTTAGATCAGGATGCAAAGCTACAGCTTGATGACAATACTCAACTTGTAAATGCAGGTAAATACAAAAAGGATAACTTTCTTTATAAAGGTGAGTTCTGGTCATCCAATTGCATTGCGAAAGAAAAGGTGTTGAATGGATCAGAAAAAGTTGAACATGTACACCTGTAGCATGTACATTGTAAGTATTGGTGTGTACTGCAAAGTTCTGGAGTCATCAAAATCATAATAAATTTGACCCAGTCTTGGTAAAGTATTACACGCACTGTACACAGAAAGATGTATATGGGACTACACAAATGGTGTCGGGGCTACAAACCTTGATTTCCTAATCTTTCAATGCTCATTACTCAGCTAGTATACATTTTCTACCAAAATTGTTTGGCAAATGACATTTATTTGTAATCTTGAACATTCAGTGTAATTTTTGTTTGATTCTGTGAGAATTTTTTTTTTTTTTTTAAAACCAGAACTCACCTTTATCTTTAAGTGTTACATGTACCTGAAAATCAATGTTTGCTACCTATATATGTTTTAAAGAGTGACAATTTGAAATTCAATGAATTTTTTTAAAAAGTGAAAATTGAAATTTAATGAATGATTGGATATGTGCTTGTTCGGTACATCTAATGTCAACTTCACCTTGCATTTATATTTAAACAAATTAAAAGAAATAAAGCAAATAACTTTTATCAGGTAAACTTGTTTTAGGGGCTTGATTAACCTTTCAAATGTGCCATAGACTTGCAGATGTACAATGTATACTGAATACACCTTTTTCTCGAAGAATGACTCTTTACCAGCCTTAGGTATGGGTATGGGTATAGTCATTGAGATGTGCATTTCAGCAATATGTTCTGAAAGTTTATTGTTCATTCATCATATTCCAAAAATATATAAAAAATTGCCTTGAATTACTGCAACTGTACATATGTTGAATGTTCAAATGTATGAATGTTTCTTGTTTTAATGGGGTTTAATTGAGAGGAAAAAAAGAAGAATAAAAATTGCCTACTTGTAGAAGAAGATGTTTTTAAATTTATATTTAGATACTGTTCTACCATGTTTGCCGAATAGGTGTTAAAAACTGAATGAAGAGTACAAGCTAGTGGCTTCTAACATTAAAGAAAAACAAATGTTTCTAGTTACCTTTGTATTTATATTTATACTTCAAGGTAATTTGAGAAGCAACATAACATTTTTCCTTGAGGGGAGTTAACAAGTGATAGAACATAAAGAATCATTCAAGTAAACATAGGAGAAGTTGAATTTTTCATTTATATTCCTCAAATGATAAAAATATAAAATTGTCAAGCACTATAATTTTTTTTTATTGAACAGTGTTGTTCTATTAGTTTATTGATTTGGCTGAAGAAAAGAAAATCTCAGACCACAATGCCGATGCATTTTTGACAAACAACAGTATATAATTTTGAATGTGTCATGAAAAAGGCATGTAAGAAGAGTATTAAGGGAGCAGCGTGGATAGAAAAAACAAGGATACATGTATGTGTAGAACGTTAAATTCTATTTGGTCCAGTTGTGCCAGTTTCTTGAACATGTTTACTCTCTATGTTGGGCAATGATGTTTATTTCTATTTATTCATTTATTTATTTACTTATTTAATTAATTATTCATTCATCTATATAATTTTTGTATTGTTATTATTATCAATATTATTATTTTGTTGTTACAATTGTGTGTTTTCCTATGATCCATTGTGGCTAATACCATTTTTTTTAATGCTTATATCCTGTATGGTTAAATATTTATTTGGTCTAAGATAATTGCTGTTCAGAGGCCACAGGGGTTGATGACCAAATAAGCAGTTAAGGGAAAGATAATAGCCTAATCATGAGACCAAATTATTCAATTGTTTTGAAATTGGCAACCTTATTTAACCACATGTACATACATGTATGGACAACTGACAAACTTGGTATGAACTATGGAGGTGAAAAATATTGATTAGTGATTACCTAACCTAACCGTGGATGTTAAAAAATGCAGTGTGACAGACAATCTTGTTATTAAATCCCATCTGTACTAGTTTACAGGAAGGATTAGACCACCCTAAAAGGTCACTGACAGGTGGTTATCTCATCAAATCAGCTCTCAATTAATATGAGAAAAAGAGGATCATAGGTATTAGGTTAGGTTAGGTATTTTTTGCTATATAGAGGGCTATAAGTAGCTATAAGTAGTGCAGTGGGGCTTTAAATGAATCGCTTTTGGACTCAATGACACACTCAGGCTAACACACCTTCTTTTGGATGGGTTTATTATAGAAGTTAGACTACTGGATACCTGTAAACATGGTTACTGATCCCCAGTCTGGGGTCAAAGGTTATAGGTTATGAACCAAGGTTGTATGCAAGTGCCCTTTGTTAAAGCATTAATCCCCCATTACCAAGTCCCTCAGATAGGACTAGAAGCTTTAGAGTACCCAAGCTGTGACATCATACAAATCTATTTTGGGAATTTCTTATTTTTTTCTTCATTTTCCGAAAGAGCATACAAAAATAATGTCCAAATGTCGAAAACCAATTGAATATATGTGAAGTATTGGCTGAGATATGACCATCTAAATAAAAAGATTTCTTATAGGAGCTCAGTGTTATATTGCTTTGGCTCGTAATGTTATGAACCAGAGCAATATAACACTGAGTTCCTATAGGAAATCTTTTTATTCAGATGGTCATATCTCAGCCAATACTTAACACATTCAATTGATTTTCAACATTTGGACATTGTTTTTTAATGCTCTTTCGGAAAATGAGAATTCCGAAAATAGATTTTTGATGAAGTCACACTTCACCACTCTATAGCGCCCTTGTTTACTTCTAAAATCATAGTTTTAGCAGTCATCTATAAGTAATGATAATAATAGCGCTTAACAAAATCATTGTGATTGGAGATATTAAAGAGATTTGTCTCCTTGATTCTGTTACTGCAGGTTATCAGTTTTCATCAGATTATATAACAGGATACCTCAGGCATGCCCTCCCTAAAGTACCTGAAGAGGGTCACAGGTGAGTCACGTTAACTTAATTCTCTCTTAGTACCAAGCAACCTTTATGAGAGCAAATTGTTAACATTGGTTTCAAACTGTACATGTGGAGTTATGATAGGAATGGTAAAGTCAATGAAGATACATGTAATGATAATGGCTTTGGTGTTGTTGTCATTAGTATAAATGGTAATGAAGGTGATGATGTAAAGGAGGCAGATACCGGTAAAGGAAATGATAAAGCTATAAAGGTTTAGTTGTTGTAGTAATGCTGAGATGGTGATGATGTAATGACTAAAATTTCACACACTTTGAATTTTAAAATAAAGTTATTTAAATAAAATGGAATAAAGTTATTTAATGAGTACACAATTTTTGTATGAAGGAACAATTAAGACTAAGAGGGGAGCACAGTTCTAAAAAAATGTTTCCTCGCTATCAGATTTTAATTATTTTAGTCAAACATTTTTGTTTATTTAGAATTTTTCAAGCTTTGAATTGTAAAGAATACTTGATAGGTAGCAATGTAATAGTTAAAGTAATGGTACATTTATTTACCATTTAATTATATATTTGTTATTAAATGTAACATGAAAATAGAAAAGTTGCTTGTTTATATGATAAAAAACCATAACATATATTCAAGTCATATTTAAAATTTGCTGCTATTTGGGGAATGGCAGTTCGTCAAATTTAGAAGAAGTTTCTTAGATGTATTCCTCTGTATTGCACTGATTTCTTAACCTGACTTTACATGAACTATTGAAAGTGTAATGTAAGGAACATGCCTACTAGCACTACTTAGAATGACAATAAAACATGTTAAACAATTTATTACCAAAACAAAACAATATTTGTGTGTTTTTCCCCTCACTCCATGTGTACAAGAAAGTGATAAATAGGTAACAACTCTATACCCTTAGGGTGATTGAATACCCACACTCTTAATATTTCGATACGAATTAAATCTTTAAAAAAAATTACAATCCACCGAACAAAAGTATCTGTTGCACCCTGAAATATGGAAGAACATACTTTTGGGATAGCTGAAAGGCAAAAGTGATATTCATGATTATTCCCGGGAGACCAGAGGTTATATAAACATTTGTCGACCCTACAAGATGTTACCTGGCGAGCGTGGCGTAAGCTTGGCATCATCTTCTCCCTCTGTAGCCCTCTCCATCATTGTACCCCCAATCAGCGACAAGCGAATACCCACAAGCGTTGTAAGCAGAGTGCCACCCAACTCCCCGGTGACTATCACAGTCCACGAAGCCATGCGATAGAATCCCCTCCTCCCTCGCAAAAAAAGAACAACAGTTTGTCTTTCACGACACCAAATACCCCAAGCCCTAGTCCTGCTTTTCCTTTTCGCTTTTACACCAGGAATTTTGATTCCCTGTTTTGCTAGAAGCACGAATACATTACCTTGCCATGTGGATATTAATTTTCATCCTTCACCCTCTGATTGTTCTTATTTTCTTCTCTAATTCTTTGTATTTTCCTTTGTTTTTTATCAGGGCGATCAATCAGTATCTAATGAACGGAAAAGTGCTGTCGTATGTTGCCTCTAACCTCGGCTTACGTGATCTTGTATTATGTGCTGTAAGTCAAATTAAACATTTACCGGTAGTTTGAATGGTATGTGTTTCACACATAGATGTGTCTGTAGGCTACTTTCATTCTTATTTATTTACTGCTTCAATCAGACTTTTGGATTTCTTATAAAAGGTTGCATTTCAATATGTTTCTTGCTGTGTTTTGGCACATATTGCAATATTTGCAATCAGACTTTAAGATTTCTTGTAAATGGTAACATTCCATTTTGTTTCTTGCTTTGTCTTGGCATATATTGCAATTTTTTTCTTCAAAATACATTTAATTCATATTTTATCAAAAATATTGAACATAGAAACATTGAAATAGTATGTAGGTAATTAGGTATCACACCTTGCATTTTATTTCAAAGCATCTGTTTTTAAGCCCCCCCCCCCCCATTTTTTTAAATTGTTATTTTATAGATAGCAAGATTCATGGAACAAATTTATATTCTTTTTGTAATCCATTGTCCATGTCTAATCAATCAATTAGAAGTAAATGGTATTTAAAAACTTATCCCAATTTTTTAATTTCCTTTATTCTTAGCGTTTTAATTGCATAATATGACATTGTGTTTACATGTTTTGGTAACATTCACATGTACATGTACATTGTATACCGTATGTATGTTGTACCGGTATTTGTAAATTCAACAATGTCTATTGCCTCTCTTTTAGACAAATTTATGTATAAAAAGATTATCAGCCATTCAACAATTGACCAAGGTTACATAATATTTTTTACACAGTTTGATTAATATGATGTAAATATTTATTGTTGAAAATATGTTATTCAACATGGAAAGAAATCTAAGAGGGCAATATACATCATTAAAGAATTCATATTTTTAAGTTGAAGATTGATTAACAGACATTTTGTATAATTTTTTTTTTTGTGGGGGGGGGCATTTTTTTGTTTTTTCGTTATGAGTTCTTTAATTCGTTATGCCCTGAATCTGGGTACCTATGCTATTTAAATGAGATATAATTATATCAAAGGGTGAAGTATGATGTTACGTATACATTTTTAATTTTCATTGCAGGATTTCCCAATTCCGTCAGAAGTGATGGAATCTACACTCATGGCAATCATTGGTGGCCTGCTTGAAGATCAGGTAAGCGAATAGGCAGAAGTTTTTTTTTCTGAAAATAAAGAAATAATAGACATATAACATCATTTGTGTTGCCTGATGAATAGGGTAATAAAATTAATAGTGCAATAATGATGATACAGGTGATAAAAGGAATTGTTATTATGACGATCTTACTACTACAACTACTAGTACTACTACTACGTACTACCACGTAGTAGTAATAGTGGTAGTAATAATAATATCAACAACAACAATAACAATAATAATAATGAAGATGATAATAATGGTTACTGATAATAGTTAACATAAATGAACCATACAAATATAGCATATGCTGCAACAAGAAGAGGGATAAATAACAAATACAAGTAAGACATTTCTAGCACATTTCCTGCAGCTTTCATATCAAACAGTTTAACTATTATAATCATCAGGTCCTATTTCATCAATATGTTATGTTGTGATTACATTTTCAGGGCACGGACAGGGCTGGTCTGTTTGTTCGTGATTTCATCATTCCACAACTGATGGACAAGGATCTGTGTGATGTATGGCAGATAGACAACCCCATGAGCCTCCTAGTCCAGGTCTTAGATGATCAACAGAGGGAGGAACCAGAAGCAAGGTCTGGTCCTGTCGTTTAATACAGTTTACCCTTAATGCTTTCACATTATAGGGAGACTTGGGAAGCATAACAATTTTTGTGTACACCTATCAAATTTTGGAAATCATACTTAGGACGTGGGTTTAAAGCTTAATACACAAAATTTATATATATCCCTCTACAGCCACAATGATAATTTGTTTTCTTATGTGAAATGCTCTGTGCAGTTGTTGGAGAACATGGAAGTTGATTGGGGGTCCTCCTTTCTGGCTGCCCAAAGTTTCTTGAGATGCAATACATTTCAATATCAAATTCATGTAACATAGGTGGAAGTCTTTTCATATGCTACTAGACTGTAATTCCTAAATAATTATCAGAATGGTATTTGTTGATGTTCCATGATTTAATCTTAAGTGATCAACACATTGTCTCCCTATCACTTTTTCTTTCAAATACAGCCCATTCTCTTATATAGCATTACCTTCCTTCGCACTAACTTGCAAGGGTATAACAGTTGATTGTTTTACATGAGAGGCTGGGAAAACAAGATTATGCCTAAATTATGGCTTTCTTAGTCTTTATTATGGTGATTGATGTGGGTAGATACAAGTGATCCACGTTTTCCTCCCCTTTTAAAACATAATCTGCCATACCTTTACCATTATGTTTTTTTAAATTCAAACTTGTGACACCATATAAGCACCTACTTTGTTGTTATGTTTTGTTCCCCTTCATCACAGACATTTTACAATGGTACCCTCTCCCTTATAGAATCCCAGAATTCACCCCATGCTTAAATCCTATCTGCACTAGCTTGGCCAGGAGGGATTATAACTCCCTGCGTGGTCACTGACAGGTAGTTATCTCATCAAATCAGCTCTCAGTTAACATAAGAAAAAGGGGACCATGGGGGACCAACGGGTACCGCTTAGGCATTGTTTGCTATACAGAGGGTGCGAGTAGCTACAAGTAGTGCAGCCCCGCTTAATACTTTTGTTATTTGTATATATGTATATCTTATTTTTAATTTCCTTTTGTTCTTTCTTTCTTTCTAGATTGTTACGTGAAGCTGGAAAGAACACATTCACACCTCTCTTTATGGTTGGAATTTACAGCGATAAGAAACTCCTTGGCTGGGGTATGTATTATGTTCTATAGTCAATGTTGGCAAATTTGTCAATACAAATATTGAGGAAAGGAGATCATTAATGTATGGCATGTTGTTTATGAGTTGAAAAGAATGAAAGAAAAGTGAATAGGGTCATATATGTTTTTTTGTTAAAAATAAATGAAATAAATGAAATTAAAAGAATTACCTATATTGTACATGTATTTGGGAATGAACGTCTCCAAATAAGTCTTAAATCTGAATCACACAGTGCTTTCTCAATAGAGGTTTCGGTTAAGTGAATGAATCGGAGGGCAAAATAGACTCAGCAAAACTGAATTGAAATTTTAAAAACCAAAAGTGAAACTGAAACTGATCTCAATTGAAATCCAAACACAATCTATTACTAAATTTGGAACACTAAACCTTGCCTTATATATTAGATGAAATAATGCCAGGAGCAATTGTTGCAAGATCACACTTCAGAGCAGCCTGCTTTTAACTGAAATGAACTTAACCTAATCTATTAACTTAATTGGAACTTAAACCCACTGACTAGTAAAAATCCTGACTGAAATTAATAACAGACCATAAATTGAAATTACCCAAACTAAATGAAACCCAAACTTTTGTTCATTTTTGTTCTCCAGCGCCGGGTGAATCCGTCACGATAGCTGAAGATGAAGCTGCTCGCGTTGCTCTCAGGAACCTGCTTGACATCCCAGAGAATAGACCACCCCTCCCTGTTGACAACACCATCAGACACAGGATGCTGCATCAGAGTGTAGTCAAAGAGTTGGAGAAAGGAGAGCAACGTCAGAGTCAGATTGCAGCCAGTTGATACCGGAAGGAATCCCTCAATGAACATTTTTTTACTGTATGGCCAATGTGAGCCCACCTTCATGGGTCAAAGGGGTCGGTGTGTTTCTATAGTCCAGCATCTCACTGGTCCAAGTCCGATTCCTGATTCATCATATGTCCTAATTAGGCCTAGATCGTCTCGGTCCAATATCTTCATCCGTTGGATCCTAGGTCCAGTTCATCCTACATTCAAATGGTCCTAGATCCTATCGGTCTATCATTTAGGTCTGATTGAACCTATTGGTCTTATGTTATGTTGGTTCGAGGTCCACTTCACCCCACATCACATTGGTCAAACATTGCATCCTATTTGTCAAACATCTGATTGGTCCTAGGTATGATTTGTTCCACCCTTGATGAATCCTTCATCTGATTGGTCCAATGTCCCATTGGTCAATCATCCTATTGGTCAACCTATGAAATTTCCTACCTTTGATAAATTCTCTGTCTGATTCGTTCCATCGGTCAATCATTCTATTGGACCACCCTCTGATTGGGCCTATGTCCTATTTGAGCATTGCCCACTCCATTGCCAGTCCATACCCAAGATAGATAGGCAATTAAGGCGGTGCTAGAAGTCCTTGTCACTGACTCTTCTTTATGTCTTTCTTGTAAAGAAGAGAATGGGATATATGTACTCCAGGGAGTGGAGATGGTGCACATTTAATGTACAAGCATGTAGCTGATGACAATGCTAATGTTATTATGTAATGCATGTAGAAGAGGATATGAGATAAACCTACATCCAAAGTTGAATATTTCACAAGCTCTCTTTAAGCAAGCCTTTAAGCAAGAACTCTATAAATATGCATTCTCTATCACAAGTAAGACTTGTACAAGTGTGTAAAAGAGTGGAAAAGCTCAAGTTTTATGATCATTGTGATGCTGTTGCATGCAGCAAGAAAATATATGTAAATTATTATCATGGAAAATCAACCTAGTGTGGTATGATTATTCAGTGATTGCTAAGATTTTTTTTTTTATTGTGCTACAAATTGTTTGCATTAGTTTGTATTGCATGAATATATTTGTATCTTCAAATTGATAGTCAAATTGGCATTCTTCATTTTTATTTGTTTGTGTATACAAATGTATGTTACATTTGTTTTATTCATGAACATAATGAAAGAAAGTGTAAAGAATGAGATAGTGAGAGGGAGTGTGAATAAAGTGATGTAGAGAAGACTGAGATGAAGAGAGGTAGAGGAAGAGAGAGAGAGAGATTGTTGGGAGGGACGAGGGAGAGGTAGACAGAGAAATTGAGAGAGAGAGAGAGAGAGCGTGGGGAGGGGAAAGAAAGAGGAGAGGTGGAGAGAGAGAAGTAGAGAAAGAAATAAAAACGGTTAAAAGGAGGGTATGGAAGAAAGAAGGTGTGTGTGAGAGGAAATGATAAATTGTGTGAAAGATAGATTGACTGGGTGGGGTAGGTGAGAGAGGTAGATTTGAAACAGAGACGGAAACAGTAAGCTAGAGTAGGAGTGGGTGATAAAGAAAAAGAGAAATTAAAAGGGATATGGATGATTGCCTCTTAAAAATGTGAGGCCAAAAGATGAGGAAAATAGTTTCCTTAAAAGTCTGTAATTGGTAGAAATAATGGGGAAGGGTAACAACTTGAGATAGGATCCCGGATGGAATAAATAAGAAGATATAAAAATCCTCATGACAATGAAAGCCTGTGAGTGGAGGGGTAATACTAATGAAAATGGAAAAGTTTGACTGTAAAGCAGAAATTATTCAAGAGCAAATATGTATTCCAAAAGAAAACAGGGGGAAATAATAAGAAAAATGAGCGCGCGGGGGCGTGGTGGATGATATCTCGCCGTTTTCTGATTAAATTTCTGATTAAACTTTGAAGTAGATTCTCTACAGAGGGCGCCATGGCACACTTATCGAAATACTCAAATTGAATCTCAGGCGTGGTTTGGGGCATGCAAGTTATCAAACTGTAGCACATACGGGGAATAACAATTTTCTCAACAAAGTTTTGCTGATGATACCAAAGTGGATGACCTGTAGGGAGAACAGGAAAAAAGGAAAAAAGGAGAGGAGGACGAGAGGAAGAAGAAGGAGAACAAAATAAAACAAGAAAGAGGAAGAACAAGAAGAACGAGACTTAAAAAAAGGACAAGATTTTAGGATATATAAGGGGAAAATATATTATATTTCAGAAATATATTATAGTTCAGAATTCATGGATCAGTACAAGGTTTCCCCATCGGCAGGGGCGTACGCAGGATTTTTTCAAGGGGGGGGGTTTTAAAATATTTTGCTCCCGAAAATTTGAAAATCGCGCCGGCCGAAAAGTCGCTCAGTGGGGGGGGGGGGGGGGGGGGGGGGGGGGGGGGGGTAAGCGGACACTTTTTTTTTCTTTTTTTTTTGGTCTCAAAATTTCAAAATTTGACATTTTTCGACGTTGGGGGGGGGGGGTAAGGTTTTTTTTTAGGGGGGTTTACATACATTAAAATACCAAAGGGGGGGGGTTTGAACCCCCAAACCCCCCCCCCTGCGTACGCCCCTGCCCATCGGTATTTGTGTATTATCTTGTAAATATTTTTACATCCTCTTGCCTGCAGTTTTTGTTTCCAATCGGGTCATCTGGATATCTCGGACACTTTGGACAAATGTTCCGCCGTTTCTCCCCTCTTCCACCACCCCCCCCCCGAAAATGGTCTAAAACAAGAAGGAACAAAATAATAATAAATACAAAGTTTGGGTATAGGGTCATGAATTTGCGATCCTACAATATCAGTGATCGTTGTCGCGGTTAAACTCGAGTCTAAAGTTATACAATTGTAAATAATAAACTATTTTTGTTGTATAGCTCCCTCTCAAGGTCAAGATATTAATTAAGCTATAAAACAGTGTTTCTTGACTAAAATCGACCGATTAGCTATTACCGTTTGGAAATTTTATATTACAACTAAATATTCTGAGATGTCCATGGTCGCAGCTAGCCAGCTACCATTGTACGGCCGTAGGCGCTAATTAAAATTTATCAAAATTTACCGGGAGCACCGTTAAATGTTATATTCAATAATATTTTTTCTCGAAAGCCGAATTGTTTTAGGGGCTAAATTATCTAGTGCTTATTATACATCCACAGGGGCATCCAAATATATCAAAATTGTAGAGAATCACTATCGACCCAATTTTCAAAATTGTAGAGAATCACTATCGACCCAATTTTCAAAATTTCCCAAAAACTTTGTATTACCTTTAACATCTAGTCTCCCAACTAATGCATCAGGAAATCGACATTTAATAACATGAACCGAAATACTTTGATGTTATTCAAAGGCTATCGTTTCCTCGAATTGTATCTGTTATTTGCATATTCATTTAACGAATGACGTCAATCGGTTGCACAAGATCTATTCTAATGCAATGCAATGACACGTGAACTGGGCAAAGCAAATACAATATTCGTGTACTTACTTTGCACTGTGTAAAGTGCTTTGTTTTTAGGTGAGACCTAGACATATTCATGGGCGGATCCAAGGGCCAGGGGGGGGGGGGGGCATACCCCCCTATCGAATGATGATTAAAAAAGAAGAAAGGAAAGAAGACAATCGGAGAGGAATTGAGACGGAGATATGGTAATTAAAGTATGGGAAAAGAAGACCCCTTCCCACAACTTTACCCATAATGTGGCCTTGTAATGATTCAAATTTATTCGTCGGAGTGACTGGTGCCCCCCCCCCCGCCCCTCCCTCTCCCATTTATGACACTAGTGATTGGACTCGACCGTGCAACACCACTGCTCATTCTTCTGCAGATAAGATCTAATTCATGATCACGTCCGACAAGATTTTATAACGGTTAGTTAATTATCAGTAGCACCTTGCGTGTTGATAATTAGCAAGAATACCGGTAGTCTAATAAGGCCCTATATACCGTGAAGCTCTATCTTTCAATCTTGACAATTCGCCAAGTTTGCCTATGGCCGGGGTTATATAGTTCTCTTTAATTTCGGATACACGCCAATCAATTTTCATATTCAGCCATCAGAATGTTACCTATAGACCTAAATGAAGATTTTTGTTGTTGTTTTTGGTATAAGTAAGTATTTCACTATCCATAAAACACACATGGATATTTGTTTTTTTGCATGCGTGTTTTAAATACATATAGATAATGGATATGATTATAATACAAACATTATAATGTCAAACAATTATGTCGACATAAATTGTATAAAATCGTTTTACAAGGTCAAATGATATGAAATTGAAGGGACTACTTTCTTATTTGGGGCGGTAGCCGAAATATTTCCCCACGTAAAAGTACGCTACTTGTCGCAGTAAACTATGAAGGCATGATTAGTCAACTGTCGCCCCCTTTTTTGTTAGTGGGGGAGGGGGGGCACAGCCATAGGCGCCGGAAGTGGGGGGCAGGCGGGCAGTTGCCCCCCAGTCAAAAAAGTGGGGGGGGGGGCAAAACGCATTTTTGCCCCCCCCCCCCAAAAAAAAAAACGCCCCCCCTCCCTCCAAAAAAAAAAGCAGTAAAGGGGTAAACATGGTTTGTATTTTCACCCAAAAGAACATAACAAAAATAAAAACCTGAACAAATCACATATACAATTCCATTCAAAGAAAAGGAAAGTTCACAGTTCAATTAAATTTCATAAACATTGCGCATATGCCACCTATACGTTATTTATCAATGGAGGTCTTTATAATAGCGATACGCGCATATCGTGGACATATTGTGCGAGAATGGGAAAGCGTGTCTGTTTTTTTTTATAGGGGTGAGAAGACATGAGCCCCTGAACGCTGGCGTACTGATGGGGGAGGGGGGGGGGATGTATTTCTTATTCGATACCAGTGATTTACAAATGTTGCTGTTATGACATTTCCCGGTATTTTTTCTCCATTGTTTTTTAAAGTCATACCTTTTTATGCGTTTGTTGGAAAATAAGAAATTCCCAAATTACAGTCGGGCGAAAAATGCGGTTGTTAATAAGCCTTTATGTCATGGTCTGCAAAGTAGCTGGGCTCGAGCCTGAGTCCCCCCACCCCCTCACTTTTTGAAAAAAGTATATTAAAGATAAAAAGAAAGAAAGACGGAGAGAAAAAATAAGTGACCTCCCAATGTCACAAATAAGGTATAACAAATGCCTAAAACCCCAGAGCTTACGGGGGCTCTGCCCCGGACCCCACCAAGGGCCCTAAGACTGTTCCCTGGATGCTCATCTGACCGTAATTAAATACCTAAAACCCCTGAGCTTCCGGGGGCTCTGCCCCCTGGACCCCATCAAGGGCCCTAAGGCGGGCCCCTTGATTCTCATCTGACCGTTATTAAATACCTAAAACCCCTGAGCTTCCGGGGCTCTGCCCCCTGGACCCCACCAAGGGCCCTAAGGCGGCCCCTGGATGCTCATCTGACCGTAGTTAAATATTAAAACCT